>JAXIVD010000966.1:12500-43759 GCA_036785275.1 Cancer borealis | reverse complement strand
CTTAATTTCTCCTTCTCAGCTTCTCTCTCTCGACTTCAAATCTCTTCTCTTCTCTTTTTTTCTCCTCTCTGCATTTTTTTTCTCTTCAAGTAAAGTAATTTGTAGTTCACGTTTGAAGCTTTCTTTTTCCAATTTTTCTAGTTTACTTTTTCCACTTAATCCTCTCTCCTCTCTCCTTCCTTCCTTCCTTCCTTCCCTCCTCCTTCCTTCCTCCTTTCTTCCTTCCTTCCTTCGTCTTTCGTCTTTGTCCTGTCTCTTTAATGGGTCATTCCATGTCTTCTTTTTTCTTTCGTTCCTTCCTCTTCTCTTCCTTCATTATTCCCTCACCTGGTCCTTACTATCTCATCTCTCTCTCTCTCTCTCTCTCTCTCTCTCTCTCTCTCTCTCTCTCTCTCTCCTCTCTCTCTCTCTCTCTCTCTCTCTCCTCTCTCTCTCTCTCTCTCTCTCTCATTTTCTTTCCATGTCCAATTTCTTCTTACATATAATTTTTACACTTGTATTATTTTGTGTTACGTCAGTTGCATTTTCTTTTCTTTCTTATATTTACCTTTAGTATATAATTTTTCATTATTTTACTTTACAAATTTCATTAATTTTCAAATCACGTATTTTCCTCACTTTACTTTACGCATCAAGGAGGAAAAAAGAAGGGAGGACAAAGCAGGACAAAGAAAGTATCCCTGTTATTATTTTGTGTTTATCAATTCATTTATTCATTTATTCATATTAATTTTTTATATATTATTTTAACCCCTACAAGAAGACACGACGCTGTCCATAATTCATTAATCCAATTTGTACTTCAACTTTTAACCGAATTTGTCAGCAGAACACCCATCCAAAAAAAACCTTAATTAACATGTAACTCAATTAATATCACAGGAAGTTTAATTACCCTTCATTTTTTAGGAGAGAGGAAAGATGAAAGATGCTGTTCCGTCTATGCCATTACCTCGCTGCCTCTCCTTCCACTGAACAAAGTCTCACATATACTTTTACTACCACCAGAGAGCGTCAAGGAGAGAGAGAGAGAGAGAAGAGAGAGAGAGAGAGAGAGAGAGAGAGAGAGAGAGAAGAGAGAGAGAGAGAGAGAGAGAGAGAAGGGGGGGGGGGGAGCAGAATGGGAGGTAATGAAAGCCTCTTCTGTATCGTTGGTAATGTAAGCAAGAAAACGGGACGTGATTCTTCCTCCGCCGCAACTATATCACGGCTCGTTTTAGGCAGACTTAAATAAAAAAAAAAAAAAAAAAAAGGAGGGTTAGGGGGGGGAGGGGAGCTACACAAGAGTCTTATTGTAACCTCCCTTCGATATGCTTGGAACCCCTTAATTTGTAATCCTATCATGTCCTGCTTCTTTGCCGTCATGATTAAAAGGGGGAGTTTATTAATTAAATAGTTGACCCTAAGAGAGAGTTAGTTTACTACTACTATTATCATTCTTGTTGTGGTGGTGGTTCTCGGTCTTTTAATTATGGAAAAAAAAGGATGGGAATAATATTAGTGTAGAGTGATAGTGTTGTATGTAGGTGTTTGGTTACGTTTATAATAGTTATATCTTGTTCAAACATAGAAAACGTACGACCAAGAGAAAACGACATGTGTGTGTTGGCTTCTGCTATTATTATTATTATTATTATTATTAATATTATTATTATTATTATTATTAGTAGTAGTAGTAGTAATAGTAGTAGTAGTAGTAGTAATAGTAGTAGTAGTAGTAATAATAGTAGTAGTAGTAGTAGTAATAATAGTGGTAGTAGTAGTGACAGTAGTAGTAGTAGTAGTAGTAGTAGTAGTAGTAGTAGTAGTAGTAGTAGTAGTAGTAGTAGTAGTAGTAGTAGTAGTAGTAGTAGTTGGTAAGCTGTGCGTGTCAATAGTTCAGTAGCAGGAAGAAAAAAAAGTAATAAATATTTTTCCAACACTAACAATGAAAACTTTCTTCGTCCTATTTTTTCAAACAAGACATCAAAGTTCGAATCTCCTTCTTTCATTCATTCTGTCTTTTTTCAATCAGAACGTAACTTTTCTGCGATTTATTTTATACCGAGTCGACGTATTTTGTTTTATTATTTACTCTTAACGTTATAAAGTTTCTCGGATATTTCATTTTTCCATCTCTTCCCCTCCTCCTTTTTTTCCTCCTACACTGTTATCCACATTTTCTTCCCATCCATCATCCTCACAGTGTCAATTTAATCACGTATTCCACCCAATATAAAACACAATCTTTCTTTTAACTCCAATCTAACATATCAACTCTAATAAAACTATAAAATTTTCACTTCAACACTTTCCAGTATCGAAATTCTATACACCTTTGGAATATTATCTCTTCTCCATATTTTCCAGAGGTGCGAGAGAGACAAGACGTAAGATATGAGACAATGGGATAACTTGAAGGGATGAAGGGATGATAGGAGCTGATAGAAGCCACGGACGAAGGGATAGACAAAGCAGAGTGAGGATAGGATGAATGTTATAGGACTTATGCATGTTTGTGGTGGTCGTGGTAGTGGTGGTGGTGGAAACATTGAGAAGGTGGAAGAAAGCTATATATTTAATACATAAGTAGAGAAAATAGCTTGTAATACATGTTGTCAAGGAGTGAAGAGCATCTGAAAATACCAAAAGTAGGAAAAGATACATTTAAATACATACTCTCAACACTTCCCTTTTTTTGTAGTAAAGTGAAAATCAACAAACAGCTGAGGTGGAGTGCAACGTGGCAAGACGGGGAGAAACGCAGTGGATTGTACTGGAGTGGAATGGAGTGGAGTGAAGTGGAGTGCTGGACGGTAAGTAACAGAAAAAAGAAGAAGCAATGAAGAGATTCCTATAACATACTGCCTCGTTGTATAAGATTTTTGGTAACAGATTTTTTGAGATTTATAAGTGGAGTAAAATAATTGAAAAAAAAAAACGGAAAGGGAGACACTATCGTCCTTAAAAGAGAAAGACAAGAGAAAAAGTGTGAAAGAAAAGAGAAATAGTGTGAAAGTAGTGAAGGGAATGGCAGGCGTAACACACACACACACACACACACACACACACACACACACACACACACACACACACACACACACACACACACACACACACAGAATATGTAGCTGTAGTTAGGAAGTTCTCACTGATTCAATTACAACTTTCTTTATTCTCTCTCTCTCTCTCTCTCTCTCTCTCTCTCTCTCTCTCTCTCTCTCTCTCTCTCTCTCTCTCTCTCTCTCTCTCTCTCTCTCTCTCATAACACCGCCACATTATTACATCACCCTCACCCATCCACCCGCCCACCCACCCACCACCACCAGCCTCCTTCCCTTCCCATCCTCTTCCGCCACGAGCATCACCCTAGCGCCATCTAACTGCGTGACAGTCGTAATTATCGTAGCACGCCACCCACAGGCAGGAAGAGGTAAGCCTGTGTCATCATTAAAGCCACCATCACCATCACCATCACAAGTAGTAGTAGTAGTAGTAGTAGTAGTAGTAGTAATAGTAGTAGTAGTAGTAGTAGTAGTAGTGATAATAATAACAAAAATTAATAACAACAACTCGTACTGCAAAATCTCATGAAAACCTTTCCTTCAACATAATCAGGAATAAGGGACCATTTCTCCTTGCCTTGTTTTCCTCCCTTCCCTCCCTTCCCTCCCTTTCCTCCCTTTCCTCCACTCCTTTCCCTTCCTGCCTCTATTCCCTTCAGTTCCTCCCTGTCCATCTTCCTCCACCAGGGACGAGGAGGAAGATGCCACGTCAGGTAAATCTCTTCGTCCCCTACTTCCCTTATCTCCCTTGTGTGGTGCGCTGAGGGAGGCAAAGGAGGGTCGGAGGAAAGAGGAAACGCGAATAGAAGGGAAATGGAAGGGAAAGATGAAACAATGATGCTGAGGGAATGAAGAAAAAGGAAAGGTGAATGAAGGAAGAAGGAATATTAGAGGGAGAGGAAAGACGACTGGAAGGATAATAGAAGGAAAAGATGAAACAATGATGCAGAAGGAATGAAAACAAAATAGGTGAATGAAGGAAGGAAGAATGAATATTAGAGGGAGTGAAGGAATGAAAGAAAAAATTGCTTAAAGGAAGGAAGAGGAATAAGAAGTAAGAATGGAGGGAGGAAAAGGAGAATCGATTGACGAATGAGAAGAAGGATAGACGGAAGAGGGTAAAAAATATGAAAGAACAGAGAGGGAGAGAAGGAGAAAAGGAGAGAATGAGAGATGAAAGGAAAAAAATATGAGAAAACAGCAGGAGAGAAGAGAAAGAAGACAGGAAGAGAATATGAGAGAATAGAGGGAAAGGAGAGAAGGAGGGAAGGAGGGAAGGAATATTTCTAGGCCCAAGAGTGTAAGTGAGGAGGAAACTTGAGAGGAAAAGTTACAAAGGGAGGTAGACGAGAGAGGCGATAAAGGAGAGAATATAAACGTAGAGAAAGCGTGTCAAGGAGAAAGAAAAGAATAAACAATAGACGAAAACAATATAAGAAGTAATAGATGAATGAAGATATGAGAGAAAATAAAAAAAGTAGGTTGAATATATGAAAACAAAGACAAAGAAGATCAAAGTTCGATATGAAATTAAAATATAGAATAGAAAAAGTTATGATTTTTTTTATATATTTTTCTTATAAACCGGCAAAAAGTTAAATGAAATAATGATAATAAAAAAAACTTTCCTTAAGTTATAACTTCTGCAATATTAAATAAGGATTCAAAAAATATTGACTAATTGAATGTAGTTTTATAAGTGTTTGGATTCTCTTCTCTTCAAAACATTAGGATTCGTAGAAGGTTTTGGATTCTATATAAACAATAAATAACAAGAAAAAATATGAAAATAACGTAAAAATAATATATCTACGAAATCTATAAATACAAAATGTCTACAAAATATAAATACAAAAATAAACAAACCAATATAATAAAAAGAGAAAGCGATAGATACTGAGAATATAAAATAAACTAGTAAATAAATAATATGGATAAGAAAGAAATATATAAAAGTGTACATACAAGGACGAAGAATGGAAGGAAAAACAGAAAGATGGATAAATGGAGAGACGAAAAGATGGATACATGGAGAGATGAATAGATGGAGAGAAGTGTCGAGTCGATGCAGGAAGTTGTCCACCTCCACCCCTCCTCCTCCTCCTCCTCCTCCTCCTCCTCCACTTCGTCTTATCTAACTGCGACAGGTAAAGTGAGGACAGTCAAGGTTATTAGTACAGGTGTATGACGCAGTACACACACACACACACACACACACACACACACACACACACACACACACACACACACACACACACACACACATACACAGACACATGGCTGTTGCTTTTCTCCTTCCAATCATTTTCTTTATATCAATAAAACATGAGCTTATTTTGTTTTACTTCTATTCTCTCTCTCTCTCTCTCTCTCTCTCTCTCTCTCTCTCTCTCTCTCTCTCTCTCTCTCTCTCTCTCTCTCTCTCTCTCTCTCTCTTTTACTATCTTCATAATGGGTTTCGTTTCCTTGTTTCCTTATTTTTTCCATTCTCTCTATTTCCTTTTCCTTCATTTTCTCTGCATTTAAAAAAAACGAAAAAAAACGAACGAGTGCAATATTTTCCTTTTATAGAAGAGTATTTTTTCCTCTACTAACCATGTGCATCTCCTACACACACACACACACACACACACACACACACACACACACACACACACACACACACACACACACACACACTTAATAACACTAATGCCTGTTATTACTATCATTACCTTCACTTTGAATCTACATTTTTTCATTAATAGTTTATCTTAATATTAAAAGTTTTTATTAGTATTCGTTACCGATGTCGTATCCTGATTTTATGTTTCCTCCTCCTCCTCCTCCTCCTCCTCCTCCTCCTCCTCCTCCTCCTCCTCCTCCTCCTCCTCCTCCTAATCTTGACAATAATCCCTTTTCTTTATTCTTCCAAACAATTTTCCTTCTGTCTCCAAGCTGCATATCCTCCTCCTCCTCCTCCTCCTCCTCCTCTTCTTCCTCCTCCTCCTCCTCACTTTTCTTAACACAATACCTCCCTTCCTCCCATTAGCATCATTGTATCAAAAAAATTGACAAACACACAACACACACACACACACACACACACACACACACACACACACACACACACACACACACACACACACACACACACATCAATCAGCAAGCCATTTCATAGTTCAATACATAATGATGACAATTGTGGCCTTTTCATTTCAAGACTCAAATAACATATGCCTAATAACACGTCCTTGAAAACACACACACACACACACACACACACACACACACACACACACACACACACACACACACACACACACACACACACACACACATGCATTAATATGTCGACACCAATTTAATGAAGTTTATTTAAGTTATGTTACACAAAGTTATATCTTACTCGGATCAGCTTTCATATTGATGCAGATAAGAAACTGCCACTTGTGTTCCTAACTGCTGATGCTGCTGTCAATACTATTACTACTACTATTATATTATACTACTACTACTACTACTTTTACTACTACTACTACTACTGCTACTACTACTACTACTATTACTACTACTACTACTACTACTACTACTCTTACTACTACTACTACTACTAATGATAATAATAATAACAATCATTTCACACAAGCTACCTGTCTCGTAAACATAAAATATCAACAAGTTATAGAATAAAATATATACATAAAAAAACAAAACTGCACTATGAAGAAGAAAGAAAAAAAAAACGTAACATAACTCAAACAATGAAAAATTAAATACCATTCTGCTTCTGCATTAATAAAACAAAAAATAATAATAATAAAATTTCTCTCAGGAGGAACAACCACCCTTGACCTCCTAGTACTAGTCACCTTTAGAGAGAGAGAGAGAGAGAGAGAGAGAGAGAGAGAGAGAGAGAGAGAGAGAGAGAGAGAGAGAGAGAGAGAGAGAGAGAGAGAGAGCACTGACACGTGTATGTTAATGTCTTGGGAACAAATTCATAAAAAATAAAACAATACGTATATAAATTTAAACAAGCAAAGTCTCTGTTACCGAACGTGTGACCTAAATATATGCACCGAATAAATAATAATAATAATAATAAACTGATAAAAAACAAGAAGATAAGGATTAACAGTAGCAACATCATCAATAATACTTCCTCCTCCTCTTATTATTCTTCCTCCTCCTCCTCCTCCTCTTATTATTCTTCCTCCTCCTCCTCCTCCTCCTCCTCCTCCTCCTCCAAGCTCGGTACCTTCAGCTACTACTAAGTAACACGTTCTTCGTCAGTGAGTGAGTGAGTGAGTGTCTGAGTGAGTGAGTGAGTGAGTGAGTGGGTGGGTGGGTGGGTGGGTGGGTGGGTGGGTGGGTGAGTGAGTGAGTGAGTGAGTGAGTGAGTGAGTGAGTGGGTGGGTGGGTGAGTGAGTGAGTGAGTGAGTGAGTGAGTGAGTGGGTGAGTGAGTGGGTGAGTGAGTGAGTGAGTGAGTGAGTGAGTGAGTGAGTGAGTGGGTGGGTGGGTGAGTGAGTGAGTGAGTGAGTGAGTGAGTGAGTGAGTGAGTGAGTGAGTGAGTAAGTGAGTGGATGGGTGAGTGAGTGAGTGAGTGAGTGAGTGAGTGAGTGAGTGGATGGGTGAGTGAGTGAGTGAGTGAGTGAGTGAGTGAGTGAGTGGATGGGTGAGTGAGTGAGTGAGTGAGTGAGTGAGTGAGTGGGTGGGTGGGTGGTGTGAGTGAGTGAGTGAGTGAGTGAGTGAGTGAGTGAGTGAGTGAGTGAGTGAGTGAGTGGGTGGGTGGGTGGGTGGGTGAGTGAGTGAGTGAGTGAGTGAGTGGGTGGGTGAGTGAGTGAGTGAGTGAGTGAGTGGGTGAGTGAGTGAGTGAGTGAGTGAGTGAGTGAGTGAGTGAGTGAGTGAGTGAGTGGGTGAGTGAGTGAGTGAGTGAGTGAGTGAGTGAGTGAGTGAGTGAGTGAGTGAGTGAGTGAGTGGGTGAGTGAGTGAGTGAGTGAGTGAGTGAGTGAGTGAGTGAGTGAGTGAGTGGGTGAGTGAGTGAGTGAGTGAGTGAGTGAGTGAGTGAGTGGGTGGGTGAGTGAGTGAGTGAGTGAGTGAGTGAGTGAGTGAGTGAGTGAGTGAGTAAGTGAGTGGATGGGTGAGTGAGTGAGTGAGTGAGTGAGTGAGTGGGTGGGTGAGTGAGTGAGTGAGTGAGTGAGTGAGTGAGTGAGTGGGTGAGTGAGTGAGTGAGTGAGTGGGTGAGTGAGTGAGTGAGTGAGTGAGTGAGTGAGTGAGTGAGTGAGTGAGTGAGTGGGTGGGTGGGTGGGTGGGTGGGTGGGTGGGTGGGTGGGTGGGTGAGTGAGTGAGTGGGTGGTGGGTGGGTGGGTGAGTGAGTGAGTGAGTGAGTGGGTGAGTGGGTGAGTGAGTGAGTGAGTGAGTGAGTGAGTGAGTGAGTGAGTGAGTGAGTGAGTGAGTGAGTAAGTGAGTGGATGGGTGAGTGAGTGAGTGAGTGAGTGAGTGAGTGAGTGGATGGGTGAGTGAGTGAGTGAGTGAGTGAGTGAGTGAGTGAGTGAGTGAGTGAGTGAGTGAGTGAGTGAGTGAGTGAGTGTCTGCATAGTATCCTTAGCGATCTATTCTTATCATGATCTAAATGAGTTGTGTGTTTGAGTGCAGGAGGAAAGGAAGGGAAATATAGAGGGATGGAGAGAGAGAGAGAGAGAGAGAGAGAGAGAGAGAGAGAGAGAGAGAGAGAGAGAGAGAGAGAGAGAGAGAGAGAGAGAGAGAGAGAGAGAGTATAATATGTAAAGATCATCCATCCTGTTTAAATACAATAGAAAAAAGAGAGAGAGAGAGGTGTGTGTGTGTGTGTGTGTGTGTGTGTGTGTGTGTGTGTGTGTGTGTGTGTGTGTGTGTGTGTGTGTGTGTGTGTGTGTTTCCATGAGGCGCATAATAGTCCTTCCTCTCATTGTTGTTATATGTTACCCAAGATCTCTTAAAACACAGTAATTTATTTGACTTTACATGCGAGGAAATAAATAAAATAAAATAAGATAATATATAATAAAATAAAATAAAATAAAATAAGAAAGAAAACTAGTAAAATGTATCCAACCGTAAGCACAACCAACACACACACACACGCACAAGCACACACACACACACACACACACACACACACACACACACACACACACACACACACACACACACACACACACACACACGTATACAAAAAAAAACCCATTAACCAAAGTAGGCACGTTACCATTTCAATTATTCACTCACATTATACATTTTTCCCCCCACACACACATTTCCACATTTTTCCCCCACCACCACCACCACACTCAGCTGCTGGCAGGAATACATTACAAGTCAAAATAGAATATGGATGACAGTAGATGAATTTAAGCTCATACACTACAGTTTAGATTAAGCTTGCATACACGAAGCTTCATTAGCATACAAATAACATTCTTTATACATGACGGAAGAGCTTGTATCTATTTCTCTATCTATATGTTATGTGCTCTAAGAAACCTCAGTACGACATAAAAGAGACCAATTAAGGAGAGGGAGGGACCTAGAGAAGCTTCAGGAGAAAGTATAAATAGAGGGAACAGTGCCATGGAGAGCTCAGTGTATTTGTGACAGGCGGGAAGAGTGTGTCAGTCTGTCTACCTGTATCTGCAAGGTAAGCAATGGGTTCCTCTGCTGTTTTCACTTGAGTTGGGTAAGGTGTGTGTGTGTGTGTGTGTGTGTGTGTGTGTGTGTGTGTGTGTGTGTGTGTGTGTGTGTGTGTGTGTGTGTGTGTAAGTATATGATGACAAAAAAAAACTCGGTGATATGCTTTTTATGCAAATGTTTTTTCTTTTACCGTGAATTTTTTTTTCAAATGTTGTAGGTAAGGAATGATATTATGAGAATAGTTTTTAGTCTTTTTTTAATTCTTTTTTAGTAGCAAGTATATATTTTGTCTATTTTTTTTAATGATTTTTTGATAGTAAGTCTATTTTTCTCTATTTTAATTATCAACGAGCGAGCTGATCTGATTTGGTGATAAAAATTACACGGATTCAACTCACATATTATTTTCAAAGAACGTCATGACCTCTTTTTATAGCTTTTAATACTCTATATGGCTGGCTGACTGATGATGATGATGATAATGATTCTGTTATCGTAAAGTTAATCAAAGTTATCCTTATATTACGAGGTGAACGAACGATCCATTTTCCAGATTACAATCAAATCAAATAAAAAGAAATTACTAAAACATTTTACACTCTGGCTACGTAAATACAGAGAAAGAAAGAAAGATATAAAAAAAAGAAAGAAAATAAAAGAGTAATTGTAGGCATGAAAATTTAAATATGCAACACTTGGGATTCACAACATATTACATTTACATTTTATTTTTATTATTATTTTTGTTGTTGTTAAACTGAAGCATCTCAAATCGGTTTATTCATTTTCTCAACACAATTTTTCGTTCCAGTTTTACGCAACACAATGAACCTTCCCGCGTTTTTACTCCTGCTGGGAGTGACGGCGATCTCCTGTACCTCTGTTACTACTGAAGGTGAGAGAGAGAGAGAGAGAGAGAGAGAGAGAGAGAGAGAGAGAGAGAGAGAGAGAGAGAGAGAGAGAGAGAGAGAGAGAGAGAGAGAGAGAGAGTCTGGACCAGTGACAAAGAGAAAGACCCTTGTTCGTTTTGGTAACTTTGGTGATGTGTCTTAACTTGCGTCATTCCACCGACTTTAACTCGAGCTACTAAATACTGCACCGAAGGGAGGGAGAGAGATAGAGAGAGAGAGAGAGAGAGAGAGAGAGAGAGAGAGAGAGAGAGAGAGAGAGAGAGAGAGAGAGAGAGAGAGAGATGTGCATATGTGTGTTAGTTTGTTAAGTTAGTGATGTGTTGTATGTGTGTTTTGTGTACGTGAATCTTGTGTACGTGAATCTTGTGTACGTAAATTTTGTGTACGTAAATCTTGTGTACGAAAAGAAATGATTTTATGATGCGCTTCCAGGAAAGTGTAATCTATCTTCTTTCTGACGTTTTGCGCAATGCAGTTTTTGCCTTAATTTTGTTTAGTTTCATTTCGTTCAGTGCAGTTTCGTCCTCACTTTCCCCTCTCACTTTACGGAGTCGTTGCAACCTTAATTACTTAACTATTCTGCTATTTACTTTACACAATGTCTCTTGGTTTTTTCTCTCTCTCTAATTATGACCTACTTTTTACTTTAAGGTTTGTGAATTCAGTCGAATTTACCGGGATTACTATCATTATAATCATCAACTATAATTTCTTTCTATAATTTATACATTTTTTACTATAATTTCTATTTATAATTCCCCCTTGAACCTACTCCACTCAATCTCTATTAGCTGCCCGTCTATTCTAGGCCACTCAGTATATAGGTTTATGTCTGCCTTGCTTTTTTTTTTATATTATTCCTGTGTTGTCATTACATTGATCAAATTGTCTATCATTATCTGTTCAGAGCATGACGTGTCCTGCTCATGTCCACTTTTTTTTTCTTTTAATAATAGTCAATATATTAACTTCAGATTCACTATATATATACATTCTAATATTTTGCGATAATTTAAACACTATACACTATCGCACAAATATTAAGTCACCACCATCACCAATTCTGTTAAGTCACTCTCGTAAGTCACCCAACGCCATCTTGCGAAAAGTTCCGTCACTGTTTGGTTATGGTCATATGTTTGCTGCAACTCCAACTGTCTGCCATCCATCCGTTACATTCTTCCGTGCTGCCACGTCATGTTACGATTCTCATCATTGCATTTGTAAACTTTCTAACGCCACGCCATTCCCTTCCCTTCCCTTCCCTTCCCTTCGACTTCATTGGTTAAGCAACGCAATTTTATACTAACTCTCACCGTTCTCTTAGCTTCTTTTTTTTCTAGTACAGAGAAGATAAATCAGCTAAGATGTGAAATATAATAATAAAAAATACTGCTTATCTTGCTACTTTCGATTGTATTAGTTAAGTAACATAATTTCATACTAACTCCTACCGTCTTCTTATTTTTGTATAGATAAGAAAAATTAGCTAAGAGATAAAATGAAATAATAAAAATAAGTCTCCTTGTCTTGCTATTCCTCATAATTATTCAGTCCTAAAATGTTTGTCAATTTATTTTTTGGAGTCGTCTTAATACTCTTCTCTGAGCAGGTGTTGAATTAAGGTGAGATTATCAAACTGACCTTTACTATTTATCTTTTTTTTTTTTTTTTTTTTTGATTTACGTCTCTTACAGCGGGAAGAAACGTGTTTGTTTTCAATGTATTCTTTTTTTCTTTTTACTGCACATGTTACAGTTTACTTTCACTGCACACGTACGAAAAAGTGAGAAAAAAATATGCGTTGTTTTCCTATATTTCACAAGTTAAGGAGCAATGAATAAACAGCAACAATAATACCAACAACAACAGCAACAATAACATCACCACCACCACCACCAACAACAACAACAACAACAACAAAAATGGCGTATCATAACTACTTACAAAATCATGGAAATTCCTCACTCACACATTTCCTTCGTTAACGCAGCTTTTAAATTGTCAACAAAAAACGGATAATTAGAACGCTTCGGCGAGGTACACTTTCCTATAATCCAGGTATTTTTTTTCTCTCTATCTGCACCACACATATACGCTAATAGGTTATGCATGAGGCTTACTGGCATTCGAGTTTCTTTTTTAAATATTGACCTAATCCTTCAGTTTAAGCCTTTGATGTTAAATGAGGAATTATGAACCGCGTAATTACCCTCCATCATCAAATATGTGTTGAGTAATCATTGAGTAATCTCCTGAGCTACCTGGAGACGAATACAAACCTTAAACCATAATAATAATAATAATAATAATAATAATAATAATAATAATCACACACACGAAAAAATAATCACACTCTTCCCCTTCCCTCACCTCAGCACACACCTGTACACTTAACACCACATGTACGTACACAACACAAGTACACAAGAGTAATCATTAACACTTACGTACAGAGTCTGTCACGGACAAGAGTTGCCGCTACTGGTGCATCTACACCCGTCCTTACTGCTGTGACGACGCCTCAATACTCTCTTGTAAGTACACCTGAAAGAACGTTGAATAGATGAATGTTAAAGTTTGAAGAGTTTTCGTAAATGTATATTGAGTAGAGGTACTTATGTGGATTTCAATCTTCTTATATACACCACAAGTAGGTTTTGATTACATTGTGATAAGAGGTTCATGTATTAAGTAGATGTAATGAGGGATTAAAAGCTTAACTCTAATGACTTAACTATTGCATTACCACCACCCACCAAAACTCACCACACGCCACTACCATCACCATCACCACCACCACCACCGCCACACACTCCACCATTCCCCACAGTGCCCAAGGACCACATTACCCACACACAACTTGACTGCCCGTCCGAGGAGCAGCAGATTTGTAAGACCAGCGGCATCTACCTAAATGGAACTTCCCCCTCAATGGTAAGTGTTCCTAATGACAATAACAAAAACTTATCCTCTACTCCCTTCTAAGAAATTTACTTTTATCTTTTTTGTGTAGTTAATCAATAATCACTAAGTAATACTTATCGTACATTATTGTTGTATAGAAGGGTCAGGGGATAATGGCTTCACATTTTACTCAGGAATTAGAATAACGAGTCAAGTGTTCGCTTAATCAACTCGTAAGTTCACTCGTTGTGTTCTAATAATTCACTGGTTGTGCTCACCCGTGCACCACCGGGACATAATGGGTATAGGCCCTCAGGTGTTATGGAAGGCGAGGTGTTGAAGGTGCGTGAGGGTGGAGGCAGACATGACACTCTCCGCTTTCTCCTATGTTCCAACACAATCGTCCGCCTTGACACCCTTCCAACGGGTAATGAACTCGTGAAGTACTCCATGCGCACTGAGGCCATGAGGAGGCAAGGTTGTGGGTGATTTAAGCTAGTTATCAGACTGTTAAAATGTCACACGTGGTTACTCTACCTGTACTCTGTCCTCGCTTCTAGCAGTCTCGTGAACACCCGACACTCAACACTGTCTCCCTCCCCACCAGTAGTGAATCCACATTTTTTTCCCCCTACACAGTTCTTTTATTTTTATCTTGTATAACGTATTTCTGGTATAATTATTTCTTACATAATTATCTTTCTTGAATTTTCTTCACATAATCGTATTATTACAAAACTATTAACACTATTTATCCTACAGAGGGACGTCAGTAAGTAGTTTGCATACTGCGCATTCTATAACTCCTTTGTTCTCGTGTTTACTGGTTATTACATGGTATCTTTTATCACCATAGTTTCGATATATCTTATAGCTAAAAGAACGGTGAGTAGAGTACATGTTTGCCTTCTGTTTACGTTAATTGTAAAGCTACAGTCATTTGTTTGGTGGCAATGTTCATGAACAAACGAATACTCGTCCTCTCGTCTGTTAGTGAAAATGTTTTCAGCTTATCCTTCAACTGCCATTACTATCTCCCTTTTTATTATTATTTTACAGTAAACCTATTTCTAACTTGCGTATAGATACTATAGAAGAATGAATGCGCGAAACAATATCTACATCGTACCATTTTGTTCGCTTGGCAATTTATTTCGCATCCATTATAAAGAAATAAATGTAGAAAAAAGTACCTATTTCTTCAGCAAACATTAGGAGATAATATTATGGTATAGATCACACTATTCAGATCAAAAAATGCAAATAGGTTCCTCGGATTACAAACAAAACATGAACCCCCATTTTCTAATACCTTACCACGTTCTCTCGGCGTTGCAGGTACTTTTAAAGGGTGATCCCAAGAAACAGTTGCTGTGTGCCTCTGATGGGTACTGCCAGGAGGACGAGAGGTGCTGTCCGAGTCCTTGCATCAAGAAGCACCTCTGTATGAAGGGACTGCTGCAGAAGAAGGCGGTGCAGGAGGAGAAGCAGCTAGAGGAGGGGAAGGGATTACTGCCAGATCTGGAGGAGGAAGAAGAGGAGATATTTGGTTATCTGGCAGAATAAACATTTTCAGCCGAAATATTCATGTTGTTAGTAGAGGCAGGCGAAACTTTGACTTGTTTTTAGATTCTTCACTTCATCAACATACTAGAAAGTGCAATAAAAAGCCGTTGCGAAGCAGTATTGATAGCTTACACAACCACGTAGAGACAGTAAGGTGAAGTGTAAAGGTTTCGCATGCAACATTTACTATATATTAATAAGCAATAAATGGTTTAACAAATAACTAAAGAGTATCCTATCTCACAAGACCTGTTTTTAATGTTATGGTTGAGTGTATCAGAACAGACGAGTCATGAACAAAACATTACAGTAGGAAATAATGTGAGATGGATACGCCTCGCCCAGCAATACAGGCAGGGATACGATTAATATTTGTCAACTATACTCTCTCTCTCTCTCTCTCTCTCTCTCTCTCTCTCTCTCTCTCTCTCTCTCTCTCTCTCTCTCTCTCTCTCTCTCTCTGGCCAAACACCTTTTTACGTAATATTTCTAACAATGGAAAAAAACAAACACCCCCTCACATCCTTTTCGGTGTGTGATTAAAGGGAGTGCGACGCAGAACCAAGGAAACAATGCAACACCTTCAGGCAACAACACACACGTAACACACGCAACACACACGTAACAACACACAGGTAAGGTAACACAGCGCCAGGAACATTTTCTTAACAATAATAAACTTCCGCTAATAATGACACACCACCACATTGTCTCTCCACCAGCCGTTAGTATGTCACCTGTAATGAACACGTTCCTCGTCATTTAGGAGTTAATTTCACACTTATATGGTAACAAGTGGACATGGTTTACATTTCCACCCACTGGAAAAATATAATTACACGTTAGCAGAAGGTGTAAGAATAGATACAGATCTGTGTGTATGTTTGTAGGTAGAAGAGGGCAAGGATGCTGCAATCTAAGGCTAATTATAAGAGGAGGTGCTACGGGTAACTCAAGATGACACAGGTTAGAGGCAAGAGGAGATGGAGACATTCTGAAGAAAAAAAAATAAGAGGAATTTTATAGGGTAATTCCTCTTCTCACTCTTCATTCTACCTTTCATCTAATCCTTATTTCGCATCTTATATCTTCTATTTACATTTAAAGTATTAGTGATACAATAATAATTAATTCATGATAATACTTATAACAAATCTGAAATCACGGTAAGAATGCTAATCATGTGACCTTGCGTTCAGCTCGGGCCTTGATCAAAATAAGAAAAAAATCCCAGAACTAAGATATGGATATCATATGAAAACATGAAAACAAGGGAGTAGCAGAAAGCACGGCCAGTCTGCACACACGCACGCCTAACCCTCCTCGTTTGCTTAACCTTGACGCTGCCCCCTCTTGCCCTTACACTCTGTCATGTGAAGTTGTATTCCACTCATTTACAATTTGTATTATATTACTAATGCTCACTTTCATCTTAATTAACCTCATCTTAAGTTAAATTCGTGACTTTGGATTTCAACACCCACCTGTAACCTAACTGTCATATTCAATTTAATTCATATGTCCACATTTCACTAGCGAAATTAATTAAATTTAACTCGTCAGACAACAATGGCCTTGTAGCCCCGTCAAGACCTAATATCCAGAATTTCCCTTCTTTCACATATTACATCACCATAACAACTCTGGATTCATCTGAAAACATCACACCATACAATGACACCAGACGGAAATGATAGAGAGGTTACTGGTAGAAATAATGCGTTACGTTTTCTCTCTATCATTACCTTTCCACCACAAACACAGATAACTAAGCGACATATACAAGTACTGCTTTCTCAACAGTACTCAAAACTACTCATCTCATCTCATCCTTAACAACCATTATAATAACACACATCCCCACAGCATCAACTTACGGTGGTCCAACGTAATGATGAACAAGTTACCCCGTCACACAATGAGCTTAAAAAGGGTGAGCGTGTAACGTCACACTAATACTTATGTGAAGCTGTGATAACATTACATTAAATTAATAAACTGGGAGATAGAACTACATCTTCATCAGAATGCACCTGGATATAAATAATACTTTTCGTATATATTTTGATCCATTTCGAATGATTTTGACATCTATTTCCATCGCAAATGCATATACTATACTATAGTATATGCATTTGCGATGGAAATAGATGTCAAAATCATTCTATAGTAACTATAGTAAGATATCCCTATCACCCCCAATAAGCCTGGGGACTTGAGGGAATGCCGGGTTCTTGGATGGGGGAAGACAAAATACAATGATTTACGCTAAGAATAGGGTACTAGTATCACTAATATAACCTAACAATGACCTATTGGTGAACGCACAATGCAGTGACAGTCATAAAACCTGGCGTGTGGCTACGAAGAAAATGGCGTCTGCATTGGATTGTTAGACTCAGTACAGGGAAGAATGTCAAAAAATATTCATGGGATGAGGAATATATCATGAGAAGACTGGAACTTCGATAAAATATTAAAATATGAAAACAAAGACTTAATACTACTTTAGTATATAAAACTTTTAAACCATTGAACTACTCATTCCTGTACACCTCTACTATAGTGCTATAACTACTATTACCACCTATAATATTTTCAGTTTATGCTACGAACAGAAGCAATCAAGTTATACAGGAATATTCTACGACAACTACAACACTTACCAGACAAGACTCAGAGGTTAGAGATAAGGGAGTGGGCTCGCCAAGACTTTGAAGCTCACAGACACCACGAGGACGAGGTAACTAAGTATAACTGCATTCTCCCAGTGACAGTCTAGTCCTTATTACTGTGTGTGTATTGGTCTGGTGTGCATGTTGGTGGTAGTTAATTATCAATAGCAGCTTGGACCTGTGCAGGAAAGTAGAGACAGAATTAAGTACAAATAATGCACTTGTTTGAATATGAAAGTTCATGCAAACTTTCAGAAATCCACAGGACTAGAAGGTATAAAGGCAGGTATAGTGCCTGCCTTTATATCTGAACTTTACCACATTAATTTTTTATTGCCAATTTCATCCATCTATTGTCCGTACAGACTTTCCGTTAAGGTGTGTAGTGAGTAATGACAACACTCATGAACACAGTAACATGACTGTCAACACACCATGTCTTGCTGGCATGGACTTGTGTTGTGTTGTGAAGAGTGTCAAAGGTAAAGTGAGAATGCACTAACTCATCCAACGATTGAATGTGTTTACACGTCATTCAATGCATGTCTTTACTCCTCCACAGGATATGATTAAGAGACTGATAATGCAAGGGAAGCAGCAGTTAGAAGAGCTTGAGAAGACAATCAAGCGGGCAAATACATAATTTTTCAGTTATAATTATGTTGTAAATACACAAAATGTAAATATGTAAATATGTCGTTACCAAAAATGCATTACCTTCACCTCCATCTGATTAGATCAATAAATAATAATTTTTGATTCTCCGAATATATCTATAAATGAAATACATTTTACTTATATTTACATTGATATTATGTAACAAACAAATGTAGTAGTAATGATGTGGAAGTAATGTTCTTTGGTCATTATCATTGGTGTTTGGCAATGTTTAAGTATTGTTGGATCGTTAGTATTGATATAAACTAACAAAAATAACCCTGTAAAGTATTTTTATATATAAGTAGACACAGTGTTCATTATTGGTGTCAAAGTTAGGTATACATATTTGTCAGTCGCTTATTTACTTAATAAAAGTGTTTATAAAGAATAAAGTTTATTATCCATAGCAAAAAGATAACATTAAAGCACTTAATAATATCCATCAAACTCAGGAGTGTGATTGGCTTCAAACAAACATTACTTCCTTTCAACCTCCATCCGTAATAATGGAACACTGTAACCACACTTATCATTGGCTGACACTCTCAATACTTTAGCGTAAGTCTTCCTCTCTTCTATACTATATAACTACATTTCAAATATTCTGAATAACAATTTAATTTTGTTCATACAGTCAACACATCAGCCTTACTCACACAACAACTACTGCACTGGTTCAAATATTGGGATCAAAGGGATTTCTTTGTATGGATTATGCTTCATTAAATATAACCTAAAACTTTGGTAGAAACAATCACTTTGAGGTTGTCATGATTTGTTTAGTGTTAAAGAAATTGGACTCAACATTATGCATACAAGTTTCCCCCCACAAAGCCAGACATGCAAGTATCAAACAGGCAAATCAAGCTGGCAAAGATTGGTTATACTTTAGTAATAACTAATGCACTGCCAATTCAGTACCAACAAATGCCACACTACCTATCTCCATGTTTTTTTCTTCTAGAACTGGCCTTGTCTTATACATTTTGCTGTGGTATTTGTAGGCAATACAAAACACTGAGAGGCTCTAACATAAGATTACTACACCATCCAGGCAACTCAACAAACCCCAAATCTCGGCTCATGCTCTACAAAGGCCGGGTGGCTCTGTGCTACAGTGCTCGGCTCGTGGCCTACAGGTTGAAAGTTCAATCTTGGCTCAAGGCACCTTCTTGGTGAGAGGGGCAGCACTCTCTCATTAATCGTAGCAGAGGTATATGATTTTAGGTACCTAGCTTGAGGAGACTGTTTAATCAGCCTTAGTCCATTCATGCTCACTGGCAGTCATCTGTCAACCATTACAATTACCAAGTGTTAACAAGCAGCAGGATGTGTGCACACCCTCGGCTCACCATCACAGATTGGGATAATACTTCATTAACATAATTCTAATCATTCAAGTAAATCCTTATCATATGCTATTCATAATCTATTGTATATATAAAATCTTTATAAGTACATAATTTCTTTTCATATAAAATATGTATTCATGTAATCACTTTTCATCAGTGGTATATTGTAAATAAAGATAAGATAGCTTCCTTAAAAAATAATAATGTACATATGACTAGTGGTCTTTGTATACAAAACTAATCATTCGAATTAATTTTCAAATCCCTGCTTCTTAAATCTGGAAACTTGCACCAACTTAGTATTTTTTAATGAAAGATCAGTTGCATGCGAGTGAAGCAACTTCCAATTACTGATTTAAACATTCAGTAGATAGTAATAACAAAAGGAATCTCAGTCTAGCAAGCTTTACCACGCACACATGTACGTTGTGCATTATTGTGTACACTATTCTGTGAGGCAGCAGCCAACACAACAGCAACAGCAGCAGCAGCAGCAGCAGCATTGCTTTGATGGGATGTTAGTTTGTGATAATGATTCACACGGAACGAGGGGTCTGGGAAGCCTCTCCTCTGTATGCACTCCTACCAAAGGACAAGGCACAGAGGGGAAGGAGAGTAATGTCTCCCTGAACCCTGGCGTCCATGGCTACCTCCCTTTAATGGGATAACAGCCTGGTGTATAGATAGATAGGTAGATAAACAGATTAAAAAGAAGGAAAAAAGTAAAAGGTGACCTCATTGATGAGCTGGTGTAATACATGCTGTAGTCTATAGAGGTATGGAAGCCTGCACACCAAGGCATATGCACCACAACTGCTGCTCTACGCATTATATATATAAAAAAAGAGGCTTAGAGGCAAAGATGTGAGTGAATGCATGTGGCTGTATGTACATAAACACCTTCCTTGGCAAACTCTCTTCAAGAAGGATATAAACCAGATATATAAACATAAATATTTGCATTAAAAGCTGTATGATAAAAATGATGACCTGACCCAATCCAGCTACATGTGTATGCTATAGTTCTGTTGAATGGAGGACTTTACCCATGAGACAAATGCATTCATGAAGCAGTAATCACAGTGAGGCATCTCTGTGGTCCTGACACCTGACCTGACCTGACGTTGCAGTGGGACATCGCTCACCCACATTCATTATGCATCAGGCATTATATATGACATTTTACCGACACTATAAAACTTGTAAATCAACATTAATTTGATCATGTCTATCACCTTTCTAATCCAAATCTGACATCTGGTACAAGGTGTCAGAGAGTATGAATAGATAGAATGTTAGAACACTCCTTTCCTGCAATCTGTTTTCACATCTACTTGTGTTATGTGGTGTTAACACTTTTTAAGAAGTCGCCAGTAAGATTAACAAAACCACACATACTGTAAAACATATGACACAGAAACAAACTTAAAACGTCGTTACATTTAGGTGTGAGTTATACCAAGCAGGACAACTGTATGGAGTTGTCTTATTAACATCCACCTTAATCATACTTGTATATCCTTCTTGTCATCTCACTCTAACTATCCATCAACACTTTCATTACTTTTCCCCAACATTTGCTTCCATTTACCTTCAACTTTCACCTCCTACAAACAGTATTTATGTCATTATTTTTGTCCTCTATATACACTCCTTTTGTTTGTAAATAATGTCATTTTTTCCTATAGCGGTTTCCCTTATTGTCAAAGAGAAAACAATCTTAATACAATGCACTTAAACTCATAAGTATCAATATCAATCTCGACAGTTAAGAAAAAAAAAAGGTCTAATACCCACATCCATAGAGGAATAAACTATGTAATACCACCACATTTACAAAACAAAAGGGGAAGGTTCTCTGATTACTGAAATACAAAAATTCATTAGTTACAAAAATCTCAACAAAGTAAAAGCAACAATGTATATTAACTGTTTACAGCCTATTCATCTTAAAAATATTTCCTTAACTACAAAGGACTTGCATATCACAGCTTTGTAGATCAGTAGTGTGTGTCAATGTTCATAAATTACGTTCAGGCACTATATAAACTAATACAAAATCAGATCTCTATAGTAAAATGTAACATTCATTACTCAACGTAACTTTAAATCACTGTATGTTACACTCTTAACAAAATCTCAAATGCTTTCTTAACGATTATTGAGTATTTGACTTTCATTAACTAGTGGACATCTAATGGAAATAAGTTTTACCAATACTATCTATGCAATTATGAGGGAGAATGTATATTGAGAATCTTAATGCAATCCTACGTATTACGATGATCAAACACACAAAAAAAAAAAATGAAGGCAATGAAGAGATAGTTGTGTATCATTTCCAACAAATCTGGGACACACTTTACTTCTTTTTTATAATACAATAACCTAGAAGTAAAGGTAACTCAGTATGATGAAAACCATAACAAACATAACAAACACAGACACTAGGAAGTACGTACGGACTGGGATCCACAATATCTTGGCGTGGAGGTGAAGGCTTGTGACATACAGCAGAAAGGAGTCAATGTCTTGTTGAGGTGTGGACTGGTAGCCAAAGGGACGGCCGTGCAACTGACTTCCAGCCTGAGAAAAATACAAGTTACACGATTTTAAACTTTCATTCAATCACAACAAATCAATTATCTGCTTATACCTAAAGATTATATCATGTACAGCAGCATCAGAAGTGGTTACTCAGCCAGTTAAATGTTAGTAAAAAGAGGAACATCACAAGGATAAATACATAGATATTCAAACCAGCCTCCACATCACTGCCATAACATCCTAACACATCTCAACGATCCTACTCTCAATAATAACAATAATATATACTTAATTTAGTCTTTTTGTGTAATACTTACTTCTTACTTCTTTCTTAAGGAACATACATACTTATAAAACTACACTGCAACACATTTACACACTTTTCTAAGACAGTACATGTATAAAAACTAGATCGAATCCCTTATTACTAACATCCTCTTCATCAGGTCAATATTTGAGTGTTATTCATCATCTCACCTTGTTGAGAATCCTGTAGTTGCTGGACACCCTTGCAGCAGTACACAGAGGCAGGATGGTCAGCACAAGCCACGGTAGAAGGTTGAACACAAGGGCCAACAAGTGGAAGGTCTGCTCAGATTCTTGGCCATTCCATTTCCATAACAGTGTCTATAGTAAGTAACAGTGATATTGTTTTAGTTGATTAGTTATGGGTGTGTGTATGTGTATGGGTGTGTGTATGTGTATGGGTGTGTGTACGTGCATAGGTGTGTGTATGAGCTCCTTGTCTTAGCTACCAACTTTTAGGAGGAAAACAGCTTGGTATATAAATAGATAGACTAAGGATTTGAAACTACGTATATCCTATAAATGTATAGTTAGGTTAGGTTATGTTATGTTTATTTACTCACCTCTGAATGAATATATTGTTTTAAGTAAGTGAAGAGGCTGACAACTCCAGTGGCCACCCTGAAGGCTAACAAACACAGGAACAACCCGACACTCAAACCCAACTCCTGATTCAAGTGTCGCAGAAATCTTGATGTTTCCTCAATTTGCTGTGGTCGAAAAAGAAAAAGAAAAAACAGCATTAGACAGTTACCTATATCTTTCTTTCTAAAATCAACACTATTCTCCTTCTTCCTGTGGTAATGAAGTATTATTCTAGTTCTATGTCTTAATTTCTACACATAAATTACATGTAAGCCCACCACAGAAAGTACTGTGCTTCCCATGTATATATCTATACAATACAATAAAAATAGTTTATTTATGGTAACCATAAACCTGATGTAAACAAAAATAGATCCTACACCTTTTTGATGATAATAAGTGAAGATGCGCCTTGGTGTATGGTTGTCCTGGTGAGCTGCAGGAGCTGGGACAGAAGGTGACACTGAGTACAGTACAGTAAGATACTCATCACCACAACGATGTCCTGAAGCCACAGGATCCCCAAGGCACCAGACCACAGTGCTACCTTGGCTGACTTGGTTCTGAAAATGGAACAAAAATATATAACATTTAAACAAGATAATCTTAAGCATCTATCTAAATACCAGACCAACAATCCCCTAAAAGGAAGATAGCTGAGGCATGACACACACACACAAACACCCATACATACATACACATGCACTCCTCTCACTAGCCCCAAGGCCCCTACACGAGAACAGACTAGTCCTGACTAACTCTCACCTTGGAATGATGAATGAGTATGGGATGTGTGAGGCAGCAGCAACATGCAGCAACATGGACGCCAGGGAACACACCAGACACACCAGCCCGGCCACCAGCCACCACAGGAAGGTACACCAGATGCGCCGCTGCTTTGTCACTTCCCAAGGTGAACACGACGCCAACAAATACACCTAAAAAAACACCTTTCAATTAGTATTAACGGAATGAGTTGCATTACTGATAATAAGGGAGACCCACACATCAGTTTATTGAAAAGAAACATTAAATTACCACCACCAAAGTGATCCCATAATTTTTCACAACAGGTTTGTCTTATTAGAAAGCTAAACTATTCACTCAAGACTCTACTCCCGCACAACAAGTATGCTTAGACAAGTTTAACCTTCCTTACCCTCTCTAACAGTGTCTGGAGGTGTTCTGTCTCACCAAACCTTAGCACAAGACAGGTGACCAGGTATGCACAGACAAACAACAAACCAGGAACTATATACACGAACACCAGACTCCCGGGACACCATTGGCTCTCTTCATGACCTGCAACATACAGAACATTATACAGACACAATATTCATCTACAATACTGATATTATATAATTGTTTATAAATAGGAGTTCAAAATGCAAAATTTGAGTGGAAGATTGTTAAATGTGTGTTATGTTACCTTGTCTTAGCTAATTCCCTTTAAGAGGATAACAGCCTAGTATACAAATTAGTAAAGTTAAAATGGGGGTATACACTATAGCTGCGTGTAACTGCGGCCACTCATCTCCTGTCACATTGGCCATTGAGAATGTCATTTTCCGGGATGAAACTCGGGCCAGTGGATTCATAGTGAGACGTGCTAACCACTGCACCACTGAGGGACATGTGTAAATAAATGAACATATCAATCTGGCTTACCATATGAGGAAGTATTTTGACTTCTTGAATACTGATTTCCAATACCCTGGTCCCTTCTGAAATAAAGTGTAATGGCACACTGTTATGAATTAAACATGTAGTGTAATATTACTGTATATATAACCTAAGTTTTTATTTTATTCTTCCTCCTTATCATGACCAACATAATTACTGCTCATCAAACTTCTAAATAACACAAAATAAAAGTTCAATATCATCTGAATCCATTACAAAAATATATAATGAAAAATACAATCTGCAGTCTGGTGAAAACTTAACATTCCAATAATTTGGATAAACTTACTTCAAGCAAATATTGTACTGCAGAACCGGACCAAAGATGAGGCAGATGAAGAAGAACAGGAAGTATAAAAAGTTGAACGTCTGCATACAAGCTGTTTGGTTGTTGGCGCCATCCTTGTTCCATTGCCGATAACCTGTAATAATTGTACCGTCCAATTAATATATCGTGACTGATCTACGACAGTTATCTTTATATCTATTTGATGTCTATTCCTTGGGATGACCACAATAGAAGAGCCTTCATTTATTCCTGTTCTTGCTTGGTCTAATTATATAATTCTCCTTTCTCCACTCTCCCTCACATACTCTAATACTTTGTCCTCACATTTCATCACCTTCTGGCACTCTTTCTATGTGTTGTGTTGTGTTGTGTTGTGTTGTGTTGTGTTGTGTTGTATTGTATTTGACCTCAATCACTCCATCTGCCATTCCTTAACATATACCATTCGCTACAACCACTTTCATTATTTTCACTATACATTCTTTCTCCCAGGTAACTACTGTAATTGCTACGGCTTAGATCATTGTTCTTTGTCATTCATTCCACACTCAAACCTAACTGCATAAGTGACAATTATTCCCTCATCCAGTTACTTTTTACTTCTATACTTTTTTTTCTTTTTTGTCTGTAGCACCTGTAGGAGTTTTTCTTATGGTGGTTGACCCTTGCCTGTTAGTGGTGCAGTATTTTTAAGTGACACCTGTGGAGATTCATGCTGGCCCTCAAGTCTCTGCTACACTCGCACTTGAACACAGGGTTGAGTAGCAGCATGTCGGCTTCTTCGGCTACTTGACGATAGGTTGGAAAATGACTAAGTTCGGGCGGGATTCGAACTCGGGACATGGAGCTCACTACTTCCATGCTTTGACCACTCAGTCACCATCGCGCTTATTGTCCTTTCATTCATCATGTTTATTTTTGTGTCCTTCCAACCATACTCACTCACTCATTTCCATACTCACCCTTCCTTATTGTTTCCCTTATATCATATCTTTCATTAAACTCTCCACACAACCCTATCTTTAAATTCTCTTTGACATTACTTCCAAAGTCAAGATATATATTCATTGATAATTATAATATGCATCGTCTTACCTAAAATGGATGAGATGATATCCCTTGGTCTTAGTATTCTTCTCCTGCAGTAGTGGAGTGTGGCGGCAGTGTTGTGAGACTCCCCATCACACTGCTCAATCATTACAGCCTCAAAGGAAGGAAAGGATAAGTGTTCAGTAAGGTTATAAGCTGTGACATCACTGCTTCACCTAAACACTTACACATAACAAAATAAAACACAACTAAACTATACGACCAAACAGTGAAAAGAAATGAGGATGAATAAAATGTATGAAAAGATGTATATATTGTAGCATCAGTAAATTGAAGTGTTACATAATTTTAACTGGATGAAAATATTTACATCCCTTGATATATGTTGCATAAAAATTAAATTAAAACAAATAGTAATGAAACTCAACATAACATCACGTAAGGGTTAAAGAAACATGTTAGTCTAATGAAAAGTTATATAGCATACACTCAACACAATATAGAGAGCATTACCTCATTAGAAAATATATCCTGACTCTCTTGTGATAATACATCCGCTCCTAATGACAAGCCGACAGCCGGTGCAAATATGGAACCACCACGACCTGCCTCCGCCTCCCTCTCCCTCTCCCTCACACCCACACTGGTTACATGGCCTCGCAATGGCATCACACACAACTATATCTGTACACAAAACAATAATTTATCATCAACACAGCTACGTAGAAACATTTACTCGAGTCAAATGTATGCAAAATATATAAAGGCAGTTAACTATGCATGTAAGACAAAGCTATATCTATACACAAAACAATCACTTAATATCAACACAGCTAGATAGAAATATTAACTTGAGTCAAACTTTAGCAAAATATATAAAGGAAGGTATCCATGCATGTAACACTGGCAGACTGATAAACTCATCTGCTTAAACCTTTCAGCAAACGTGGACTATTATGGAGTCAGTCATGAGCTAAAAAAAAAAAAATAGAGAGTTGATGTTAGTTAGGGAGTGTATGTTAGGTTAGGTCCAACAGCATTTAGTACTTAGGTTAGTAAAATCAATTTTTACCCCAAACATTGTTATACCAGTCCTTCAAAAAATGATAAATATATAAATTAAATAACATCCATATCTTAACACCATCTTATCTAAAATTACCAACCAACAAAAATAATCAGTAGGCATCGTATAGTATCATGATTCAAGTTATGGTATGATGTAGTTATCAACAATTCAAACATAAATGATAAAATATATCTAAAAATGTATTCCATAAACAAAACAAAACAAAAACTCATACGACTCCTGTAAAGAAAATATTAAGTCACCAATACTAGCTATTATCCTTTTCCTTAACTAATCTTTAGAGCAATTCTGTATAAGTTACTAAAAGATGTGTTTGTACAACATTACCCACCTGGATCATTGCACAGGTGAGGTTAATTAAGGAGGAGCAACAGGTGGCTGGGCAGACAAACCTTATCTTGTCAAACTGTTTGTCCACCGATTATTGGTTTGTAATCTTTTCCACGTAACATGAGTAAGCAATTATGGCACTTAAGGTTGAATTTCTAAGTCTAAGTAATATATGATAATTTTCTTGGTGTAATTCCTGGTATAGTTTATGTACGTACACGTTTCTGACATGTGGGAGGATGCAAGGTTGTTTCATCATTGTTGGCCTAGTTGATGTCTGGTCTTGGTCTTGATCTTGATATCACAGGTGACAACATAAGCCGTGTTTTTGTCGTCCACGGTTTCGAAAATCGTCTTCGGTAAACCCAAGTCAATCTCAAGTCAATCTCAGTTTCCCTCAAGTCAGGTCTTTGTATCGGCAGATACAATGTATATATTAAGGGTTTATACTCGTAGATAATTATTTCCTAAATCTTTTTTTTAATTTGCATTTAAATTGGTAGGATCAAACTCATAATGGACATACGAGTTACTTCTATTAACATAACTATTAATAACTATCTTTCATGCCCAATAGAAAACATTCATTATTAATCAGAATCAGAATTAAACCTCTTCCATTATGCTTCATGTCCAGTGTAAGGAGACAAATTAACCTGCGACGTGTTAATTGCTACACTTTCCTTAGTCCTTGTAGTCCCCTTAGTTCCTCCCACAAGATGCAAGGAAGCAGGAAAGGGGTGTCTTTTTGGGGGATGGAGGGTCAGTGGTCTGTAGGAGTGTTATGAAGACTATATATGAGGACTTTCCTGCAACGCGTAGCTCTTATACGTCTCGATGAGCAAATACTACGTCACTACCTTGTTTACTCTCTCTCTCTCTCTCTCTCTCTCTCTCTCTCTCTCTCTCTCTCTCTCTCTCTCTCTCTCTCTCTCTCTCTCTCTCTCTCTCTCTCTCTCTCTCTCTCTCTCTCTCTCTCTCTCCACATACATCTCATCTTACGAAAACCCCGAAACTAGTATCAAGCCTTGTAGCGAGAGTAAGATAACAGCCTCCGCACACACAAGACCTCGAGGAAGGAAGGAAGAGAGAGGCAGGAGAAGATTGAGAGAAGAAAAGCTCCCGGAGATTGAAAGGAGACACATCACTCTTCCATCAGTCTACGAGGCACATTGGAGAAGAAAAAAAAAAGGACACAGACACACACAAAAGGAATATATAAAAAGACGACTTGTTCCCAATTCAGCAAACTCGTGTTGGGTATGAAAGAGGGAACTAGAGGCTGCTGTAGGGTAACAGAGTACGTAGAGGAGGAGGAGGAGGAGGAGGAGGGCAGGGGTGGGAGAGGATTATTACAGAACAAAGGAGAGTGGAACGTAAGGAGAGGGAGGCAAGGGAGGTGTGTGTAGGATGGGGGAGAGGTGAGTTAATGAGAGGGGAACATTAGAAGAGGAGGAGGAGGAGGAGGAGGAGGAGGAGGAGGGAAAGGCTAGGAAAGGTGAAAGGGTGAGGAGGGTAAAAGAGAGGCACGAGAAAAAAGAAAAGAAATAGGAGGAGAGGGAAACAGGCAAAAGTTGGTGAAGATAAATGGGAAATGAGAAACAATATAGAAGGTGAATGAAGAGAAGAAAGGAAGGAGAGATACGATGTAAAAGTTGGTTGTGTTGATGGGAGGAGGAGGAGGAGGAGGAGGAGGTTGAAGAGGAGGAGGAGGAGGAGGAGGAGGGAAACAGAGGGGAAAGTTCTCATTCTAAATCTCCTGTGACGTCATTGGCTGAGAGTGACGTCATGGTGATGTCAGAGAGAGAGAGAGAGAGAGAGAGAGAGAGAGGAGAGAGAGAGAGAGAGAGAGAGAGAGAGAGAGAGAGAGAGAGAGAGAGAGAGAGAGAGAGAGAGAGAGAGAGAGAGAGAGAGAGAGAGAGAGAGAGAGAGAGAGAGAGAGAGAGGATAATGATGATGCTTGATTGACCACTTAGTCCATTTTCTTTCTTTATCTTTCCTGTTTTTTTCCTTCCCATACTGATGATGATGATGATGATGATGATGATGATGCAAGAAATGGGTCTGATGATAACGATAATCTCTCTCTCTCTCTCTCTCTCTCTCTCTCTCTCTCTCTCTCTCTCTCTCTCTCTCTCTCTCTCTCTCTCTCTCTCTCTCTCTCTCTCTCTCTCTCTCTCTCTCTCTCTCTCTCTCTCTCTCTCTCTCTCTCTCTCTCTCTCATATTACAAATTCGTGAATGAAGAAAGGATTATGAAGGAAAAAAAAATGTATATTGCTGGAAATGACCGTGTATTACAAACCCTTTTTTTTTTTTTTATAATCCATTCCATATTTCTCCTTCCAGGCTACAATATTGTCCTGGAATTTTCCCTTTTTTTCTCGTTCACTTCATATTTTCTCGTCCAGAATTAATAGTCAAAATTCGTTCTTTTGTCATATTTTGCGGTGGGCTATTTATGAATTTATTTAAAATTTTGTGTGTGTGTGTGTGTGTGTGTGTGTGTGTGTGTGTGTGTGTGTGTGTGTGTGTGTGTGTGTGTGTGTGTGTGTGTGTGTGTGTGTGTGTGTGTGTGTGTGTGTGTGTGTGTATGTATATGTCTGTCTGTCTTTGTCTGTCTGTCTGTCTTTGTCTGTCTGTCTGTCTCTGTCTGTATATTTCTCTCTTCTTTTTTTTCTTTTCTTTCTCTCTCTGTATGTCTGTCTGTCTGTCTGTCTGTCTCTGTCTGTATATATATATATATATATATATATATATATATATATATATATAAATATATATATATATATATATATATATATATATATATATATATTTTCTCTCTCTCTCTCTCTCTCTCTCTCTCTCTCTCTCTCTCTCTCTCTCTCTCTCTCTCTCTCTCTCTCTCTCTATCTATCTCTCTCTCTCTCTCTCTCTCTCTCTCTCTCTCCCCCATTGCTCCCCTTTGCACCCCCCCTTAACGAGTATCCAGTCACGTGTGTTTACAGAGAGAGAGAGAGAGAGAGAGAGAGAGAGAGAGAGAGAGAGAGAGAGAGAGAGAGAGAGAGAGAGAGAGAGAGAGAGAGAGAGAGAGAGAGAGAGAGAGAGAGAGAGAGAGAGAGAGAGAGAGCAGAAAAGAACATATTAATATTCCCAACTGATATTTCTGTTGTTATTTTTCTCTCATATTTATTGTTTCTTGTTTTCATTTGACTTTTCCTTGATATTTTCTGTTGTGTTCCAGTTTTCGTATTTTTCTAGATATTTTTTTTCATGTTCCAGCCTCAGAATTTCCTGGAATTTTATTTTCATTTATTTATTTATTTATTTTTGTTATGGTTCGTCTCGTTTCTCGTGTCCTCTTGTGGGGGATCCGTCCTGTTTTTCCCTCCCTCTCTCTCTCTCTCTTTATTTTTCTTTTTCTTTTTGTTTTTTCAGAGGTCTATTTTGAGAGCCGTTTCTTTCACTTTTATGACCCTTTATTACCTCATGGTCCTCTTCCACACACACACACACACACACACACACACACACACACACACACACACACACAGACACACATACACACACGTTGCCTTTCTATAAATACTAACGCAATGTTGATGTTATTTTCTCTCTCTTTATCTCTCTCTCTC
>JAXIVD010000966.1:7500-10000 GCA_036785275.1 Cancer borealis | reverse complement strand
AAAATGATGATAGAAATTTATCAGCGTATCTTATATTAGGCTCGTTACTGCTGACGGCACACATCCGGGCACTCAGCAGTCAGGCGTCCGTGTGTGTGTTTGTGTGTGTGGTGGATTAACCTTGATTTCTCTTCGTTCTGCAATCAATTCTACACAAAGTAAGGAAGTGCTGGTGTTATATGTATTTTGTTATTATTACGAGTGTTGAGAGGAATAGATACATAGGTGGAAAGTAGTAATTTAGATCAAGATGGACGAGTACACAAACTATATGGTCAGTTCCAAGGTAATACTTAATCACCTAACACATAAGATAGACTACCATGCCATTTTAAGCTTCAATGTAACATAATTAACACTAGTTTGTTTTATATGACGAGGATATTGCAACACTACGCTTTTGTAGAGTATTTATTATTATTATTATTATTATTATTATTATTATTATTATTATTATTATTATTATTATCATTATTATTATTATTTCTTTTCGTATTGCATATACTCAATAACTAGGGTAATAGGGTGTCGGGTGGTTCGGTAGTTCAGTGGTTCGGTGGTTGGCTCGAGAACTAAAGGTTGCAAGTTCGATCCTGGCTCACCGCAGCTTCGTGTTGAGAGACAATCACATATCCTTCTTCCTTCCTACATAAGAATCAACGGAATTACTACAGACTACACATTGGGCAATATTTATCTTAAGGCCTTGAAATAGATGATGAATGATGTGTGGGTGGAGGCGTGGGCGGCTGAGGTCCTTTCATTCACGGCGTGGGTTGTAAAGGACTAACACATCGCCCACAACAAAGAATGGGTCGCAAGGTCGCAAGTATAAGGGAAGCGTTGTGTTGGGAGGACAAGGAACACTAGGGGGGATGTGATTACTAGATAGGGAGAGATTGGGACCACTAGGGTGAGTGAATTAAGAAAAAAGGGTAACGAGGAGGGGGAGGAATGAGTTTTTTTTTAGTTCTTGAAATCTCACCAAGGGAAGGAAGGGAGGGAGCTGCGTGACCCTGGCTTACCTAATTAGCTGGGCGGACGACTCCTTGATTAATTTTGAGCAGGTGGACGGTCGTGATGCGTGGTGAATGTGGTGATGATGTGTGGTGAATGTGTTGGTGATGTGTGGTGAATGTGGTGGTGATGTGTGGTGAATGTGGTGGTGATGTGTGGTGAATGTGGTGGTGATGTGTGGTGAATGTGGTGGTGATGTGTGGTGAATGTGGTGGTGATGTGTGGTGAATGTGGTGGTGATGTGTGGTGAATGTGTTGGTGATGTGTGGTGAATGTGGTGGTGATGTGTGGTGAATGTGGTGGTGATGTGTGGTGAATGTGGTGGTGATGTGTGGTGAATGTGGTGTTGATGTGTAGTGAATGTGGTGGTGATGTGTGGTGAATGTGGTGGTGATGTGTGGTGAATGTGGTGGTGATGTGTGGTGAATGTGGTGGTGATGTGTGGTGAATGTGGTGGTGATGTGTGGTGAATGTGGTGGTGATGTGTGGTGAATGTGGTGGTGATGTGTTTTGAATGTGGTGGTGATGTGTGGTGAATGTGGTGGTGATGTGTGGTGAATGTGGTGGTGATGTGTGGTGAATGTGGTGGTGATGTGTTTTGAATGTGGTGGTGATGGTGAGTGTCATGGTGATGAAAAATGGCCGCACGTCTGATGAGAAAGGAAAAAAGAAAGACGCAGCATATTTTTCTCGAAAATGTTAGAGGGTTTGTTCTCTTACGTGAATCCAGGTGTGAAGGACACACACACACACACACACACACACACACACACACACACACACACACACACACACACACACACACACACTGAAATCCTGGCACTTCATGAACTACTTTTGACATCGTGCAAACTTTGGTGCGTCACCACCATAAGGTAGGAAGGCTCACCTTTCCACCTTAATAATGGCGACATCACGTATATAATTTGTTATATTTCCCTGTTCTCCCCTCGACTGTACCTAGAAAGCAATTTCCACGGATTTATAAGTGTATTGAATATTTCACAACTTCCTAAAGTGGGATTGTGAGATCGTCCCCGCCGCCCTAAGCATCGTGCGTCCGCCACCCTCAAGCCGCGAGTATTTCTGGACAGACACGCGGCCGCTCTGTTAGTTCCTGACAGCCACAGGAGAGTTGGGTGCCGCGTCTGTGGGCGGGTCTCGCTCACTCACACGGCCAGACAACACGCTCCCTTCCAGCGCTAAGAAGCACAAAGATACATTGTTATAACTTGTAGCCAAGCACCGCCTCCCTCACCTGCATAGCGGCGAGGACGTGCGTGGTGCGGTGCGGTGCTGTGTGGTGCCTGGAGTGTGTTTGGTGCGTGATGTGAGTTCGAGTAATGTAATCCCGAGGCGTGGTGTGCTGCACAAGGGAAAGTGTCGCCTTGGCCATGGGTCAGTGTCAGTACTGTCGCCGCGCCTCGCTATCCACGGTAGAGTCGTCGCCGGAGAAAGGGCGCGACTTCTCCCTGAGCGGGGG
>JAXIVD010000965.1:101553-108649 GCA_036785275.1 Cancer borealis | reverse complement strand
GTATGTTAATATGACTGTGCCTAAAGGGCAAGGGACGCGCGTCTCAGGTTAATGACATTACTGTTTCTCATTCCTTGGTGGACCCCTGCGGCGGGCGGGCTCTCGTCCTCCTTACCGCGAGTAGTAGAGACACTCCCTTTAAAAGACAGAAAAAAAAAAAATTTCCGACTTCCTGTTCTCTCTCACTATTTGAAAAAACTATCTGGAACCCAAACCTGTACATTCACTGCGTCCACCTATCATAGTACTTTTAATAGATTCAAATACAATTTATCGTATTGAAATGTAAGCCATGGTTTCAGGCACGGGCTTACAAAACAGGCAGGCTGTCCTCACACACTGATGACTGGGAGACGCAGGAAGTAATTATATCAGTGAAGGATCGACTCTACCGCTAGATGAGCCACAATACGCCCGGTAATGAGGTACCGGCAGCCCAATTAGCGGAGTAGGCGGTTTTCACGGGCCAGATGACCTCTACCTGTGAAACCTGCAGGAGAGGACGATAAGGAGGACGGGGGTGTGAGCTCTCTCTCTCTCTCTCTCTCTCTCTCTCTCTCTCTCTCTCTCTCTCTCTCTCTCTCCTCTCTCTCCTCTCCTCTCTCCTCTCCTCTCCTCTCCTCTCCTCTCCTCTCCTCTCTCTCTCTCTCTCTCTCTCTCTCTCTCTCTCTCTCTCTCTCTCTCTCCTCTCTCTCTCTCTCTCTCTCTCTCTCTCTCTCCTTCAACTCCATTATCATTTTTACTTTTCAATTTCTTTTCATTCACGATCTTTTATTTCCATTGCTCCACTTTTGCAAAACTTCATCATTTCCTCGTCCTGGCAATTCAGAACATCAGCCCTCCACGCCACTACCACAAACCTAGCTACGTTTTCTCCTCCTCCTCTTCATTATCATCATTCTCCCCGGCTTTTCATCCAAGAATTGAAGATCTACGGAATACTTCACTCAAACAGGTAACCATAATATTAACCATGATATTTAATTACCTAATATTTACCTACACTTCCCCTCTTTGTCCTACTCATCATCTTCTGCATCACTCTATTATTTTGCAACCTATTCTCTCACTCCCTCTTTTCTTCCATTCATTCATTTATCAACATATTATCTGCACCTTCCCTTCTCTTCCCTCCTTCCCTCGCCAATTATTTCTGTTACTCGTCTCTCCCTCTTCACCACGCCAACCAGAACTTCAATGTACGCCAGAACTGCCACCCACTGACACAAACCTATTATCTGCGCCACACACCACGACTCTTTTTCGTCGCATTTCAAAACCATTAGTCGATAAAGTCATTTGAATGTGTGCGGAAAGCGAGATAGGATAGGGTGATGTGAGAGAGAGAGAGAGAGAGAGAGAGAGAGAGAGAGAGAGAGAGAGAGAGAAGAGAGAGAGAGAGAGAGAGAGAGAGAGAGAGAGAGAGAGAGAGACTAATGATGGAATTGGTCGTGTAGAAATAATACATATTCAGCTCATCCTTCCTAACTAATTAATTAATTAGAAACACCATAGAGACTGAGGCTCTGGATGACGGGGTTGTAGGAGGAATCAAGTCTGCTTCATTACTATCAAAGGGGAGAAGAATAGTAATATCTTTTTCTATTAGTAGGAGGAAATACTCAAAATGTTCCTATGCAATGTTGAATGATGATATTATTGATACTATTCTACTACTACTACAACTACTACTACTACTAACCACTACCACTACCACTACTACTACTACTACTACTACTAATAATAATAATAATAATAATGTTAGTAATAATGCTAACATTACAAGAACACTGGCACACTTGGCACCATTTTTTCCATGGACACACATTCAACGTAAGACCTCATGACTTATATGTAACATGACGACGAGAAAGTAAAGTGCCTCGCTAACACATTCATCTGAGATCATAAACCAGACAACGATAAAAATGAGACGCAATCTTTAGGAAAATTTAAGACGTTATATGATCAATCCCAGTTTATTTTGACAGAAAGCTGTAACACCGACGCTTGGAAATTTTTTGACATCTGCGAAATAATATTCCTTCAAAGTGGAGTCTTCACCAGACGTTCATGTAAACACTTTTGAGACGTTGTATAGCGATAACGAATATGCCTCTTTTATGTATTATGCATATATTAGCATATCCCAGGCATTATTGGTTTAAACAGTTTCGCAGTCGCTTAGTTCCTCTACGCAACCACGCTAATGTTTGATTAACTTTTGTTTAAAAGAAGCATCATCTGTGCAACTCAAGAACAACTACTAATTTTTTCCCTTTACGAATAGCAAACGTGAAGTGTAAATGTTTCATAAATCAATTACATACAAAAATGGGATGCTGCTTAAGATCCAATTATCATGTGTAAATTAACAGTGAACCTCTACTTACAGAGCCTTCAACACAGTGCCTGACTTACTGAAAGCAGAACCTATCGCCTTGCTGATACCATGAATGCTTGACCGCACACACGCCTTGTGACACGGTGAAGGTTGGCCTACTTTAACATGTCGTGTCGACGTTCACATTCATCGCTACTCAACTCCCTCCAGTCACCTACACACGGGAAGGTGACTGACTAACTACTAATACAATTTACTTACAGAACACGTGACGAGGACCACACCCAGCACCACACCCGCACCACACAGCTGCGGCTCAATGAATGACTCTTGACTCACGAACCCATGGCCTTGAGGCTCGTTTGCTTATGGTCAGTGATGCCAACCAGCAGTGTTACCAACCAGCAGTGTTGTCAACCAGCAGTGTTGCCAACCAGCAGTGTGTGTGTGAAGAAAAGGTGTCATTCAATATATTCTAACTAATTCAGAATAATGAAATCAACTGAAATGTAATCTTCGTCTGTGATTGTTGATTTCGCCTTAAATGTCTTATTTGTAGCACGTGAAAAGCCTGTTATGTAAGTGGCATCTTTAGCGTTAAGTGGTGCGATACTAGGCCTTGGTGCGGTGTTTTCTGCTGATTACAAGGATCTTTTCTGTGAGGCGAAGGAAACTCAGAGCTAGAGAGTATCTGCGTATATGCACATTCTATACAAGATAATGACATAGACTAAGCGAGGGAGGTTAGACCCGGGTGGAAAAAGAGACCGCTTCTGGTGATTCTGAGAGACTACCCATCGTGAGGCATTAGTGCGTGGTAACTGTAAAGTGTCAACTCATGATTACCAGGCAGGGAATGAGTGACCAAAAACACAAAAATTACAGTCGTTCTTAGTACTGAACTGTATAGAATATAAATACTTATATCTGCCTAAACATTCCAAAATAAGAGCATATTTTAAAATTTTGTTATTGGTGTCTCAGATTCTCTAATTGTGGAAAAATCCCTGATGGTTGGCAACACTGATTGTGGTTCAGCGAGTTGACCAATGAGGTGCAGCTGCTCTCCATTCATTCAAGGCCACCACGATCCCCAACGAAGGCTGCAGCGGCGCATAACAAACTACGACAAACAAGACTCATTCACATTCCTTAAAATATCAATCGAACATAATATCAATGATTTTGTTTTCAGACACTACTCAACACCGAGGTTCTCCTGCGAGTTGACATCATCTCCCTCACCATACCACCACGCACAGCATTATATTCAGATCCCTTTCATGTTCTCCTGCATTTTTGAGAATGTCTTAAGCCCAATGGAATCCTTTGACAACCTACACGTATCATTGTTGCTAAGTCACCACAGTGGATGTTAACTTGTGAGGCTCCTAGAATGTATGCAACTGCCAGGCGTGTTGATAAATGTTTGAGAGAGCTTGTTGGTCATGTTCTGTTCTGTGCCGAGACAACAACACGACGACCCTGCCACACGCTGATCGCCGGAAGAGAATCGAACAAAGTGAAGTGAAAATTATGTAAGAGGAGTGTCAGTGAGTTGAAGTGACTCTCTCTCTCTTTGTCTCTCTCTCTCTCTCTCTCTCTCTCTCTCTCTCTCTCTCTCTCTCTCTCTCTCTCTCTCTCTCTCTCTCTCTCTCTCTCATACACACAAACACACATGACACACAAGCCTCCCGTTCTTCGCAGCCTCCACAGGGCGCGAGCCTTGTGTGATTCCTCTTAACACGGGAATTGGCCTCGCTGCCCCGTGTTCAGACCAAGGAACATGGGACGAGAGAGTAGAACCTGGCGGAGGAAAGGAAAGTTAGAGGTGCTCGTATGAGAGAGTAAAAGGTATATAAAGGAGTAGAAAAAGGAACAGGCAAATGAACACACGCACACACATACACTGCAAGGCATGAAGTTGAGCGACGCAAACTACCTCCCACAGGAACCATGAATCCGTCTTAGCCAGGGAGGCATCGTGTTGGGAAGAGAAGAAGCACTCAATGTACGGGTGAACAGAGAAGCCAAGCACACAGCCTTCATCCAGTGTTTCATCCAGTGCTTCATTCAGTGCTTCATCCAGTGCTTCATTCCGTGTTCGATACATTATAAAGAGTGTGCATGACGTAATAAGTTAATAGTTAATGATCAACCTTAACCTTCACTACTAGTAATTCCCTTAAAAAATAGGACGTAAGAAGATTAAGCAACTTATTTAGTACTTACTCAAAACGCAAATTATATTATGTAAATCTTGTGTACATTACGTGAGGGAAAAATGATAACCAGTAAAAGAAAAATAATTAATTCTAGCAAAAAAGAGATAAGAAACAGCTTGAAAAGAACAGGACAAGATACGTTGCCAGCTTGGCCTGAGCAGCTGGTCAAAATAACATACCTGATCTTTATACACAGCATGATTTTTCTATATATTAGTATGAACTTTCTTTAAAAATAATCTTGCACACAACACAACCTTCCATCCTTACAGTGTGGAATAAATGATGTATTAATTAAAGGTAAAGAAATACAATAACTCATACAGACAAGAAATACAATAAACTGAGAACACAAACTAAAAATAAAAATAACATCAGTGGTGAAAGAAAATGTAGAAAGGGAAACTAAACATTATGCAAACCGTCCACCGAATTACGAAACATCTTGGGGAAACACACTGCTAAACTCTCTGGATGTACGTGTGATGTAGGTGTGTCAGATGCCAAAATAACGCTACGAACAAGAAGGGGAGAATGAGGGACATGAGGCTGATGATAAAAGAAACGCAGAACAAGAGGGTAAAGGGCGAGGGTGTGAAGGGCGGCGAGCGAGGCGAAGAGAATGTTGGACAAGATGCATTGTGTTGGCTGAACGGGAGGCTGGTGGCGGCGGAGGGTGGAAGCAGAGGGTGGAAGATGGAGCTTTGTGATAAAAGAGAGAGAGAGAGAGAGAGAGAGAGAGAGAGAGAGAGAGAGAGAGAGAGAGAGAGAGAGAGAGAGAGAGAGAGAGAGAGAGAGAGAGAGAGAGAGAGAGAGAGAGAGAGAGAGAGAAGAAAGAGAGAGAGAGAAAAAAAAAAATCCTTGGCCTGCTAGTTTAAGCTCAGCTCATACTCTCTCCATCAATCTCGTGGGAGGGAGCAAAAAAAAAAAAAAAACAATCTAGCGACATTAATAGCAGGAAAGACAACAGCAACAACAACAACATCAACAACAAGAATGACAATAACAATAACAAATAACAATAACAGCGACAACATTAGCAGCAGATAAAGTACACATTTGACGGCACTGAAGGAGGAAGAGTCGAGTTGACAATAATACAATTAACTCCTTCACGTCGGTATGTTTGAGGGAGGATATAGAGCATAGCAGCGATGTGACGCCTCGGCCAACTGTGTTTTGTTGGCTAAGGAAATGTAGAATATATAATAGTTTTGTCGTGTTTTGCAAGTTCCTGTAGCGTTTTACAAAGTGCAGTATACAAATATATGATTATTTTATGGCGGTCTGCACGCTATTTCATCATTTAAAAAGGAAAAAAATATGTTTGGTTTTTTATATTATTAATTTTTTCAATGATATTTTTTTCTCTCCGGTCAAAACAATGTCTGGCTTTCATCATTATTATACCTGGTAATTTTAACTGATTGAGATTAATTATTCGCTTCATTTATGCAGGAACGAAAAATTTGTTTGGTGAAAGAATAATCCCAACCAGATAACTGGAAAAAATACCACGTCGTCATGTAGATTATTTCCTAAAAAAAATATTTCACTCTGCAAACGTGCAAAATTAGGTGGTTATTATTATTATTATTATTATTATTATTATTATTATTATCACATTATCATCGTCATTAATATCACGACAAAAATCCCACTTCTCTCTTTACCTGGGCAGAACATGACCGCTGAGACATGAATTTCCGAAAAGAATGAAGGAAACGAACACGTCATCACCTTCATGTTTGTCACTTGCCGCTCGCTAATTGGCTAAAAGCACGACTTTCTTCTAATGCCGCTAATGGAAGGGTCATCAGTCAGTCTGCTCTTATTACTGAGGCGGACAGCGGCTGGAAAAATAGTATAAAAAAAAAATCATAATAATCAGGTAAGTTGAGGAGTTGAGAAGGACAAGTTTTGGACACAATTTTTGGCCTCCTTTAAGTCCAACTTCCCGCGGGACATGAAGCTTCGCGCGAAACTTTAGGTTAGGAACTAAAAATCATGTATATGAGAAAAGGAGAAAATGTCATGATAATGTGAAGATATTTTTTTGACTTGATAATGAATGTGATATCTTTTGCCCTATTAATTTTTCATACACTGACTCATGTTCATTTTTTATTTTATTTAACATTTATACTTCAGGGACACACATACGTTCCAGTGAATAAATGATAACTTGTGCCACGAATAATCTATTACAATTTGGGGAACACTGGAATGTTGAGTATTGCGTAAATTCCCAAATGTTACTGAGGGCCGCCAGACCGAAGGGTGAGGAAGCCCAGGAGACGAGGGAGGAAGAGGGAGGCTCGCTGCTCACTCACTGAAATACAACACTGAAAAATACAACCTACACTATCGAACAACATGACTACACATCAACATAACCCTGTAGAAACTGTATATCTGACTATACAGTAATATAGTCTTGACAAAATTCATAGCGATAGTGAACGTTATCTTCGTAAGCTTCATAACTGCATAACTACACACTTCTGTAACGAAATACATAACTACG
>JAXIVD010000965.1:94053-99053 GCA_036785275.1 Cancer borealis | reverse complement strand
GGCTGGGCATCACTAACCCTTCCAGACTAGACTCATCATCACGGTGGACATACATCTCAACATCCCCCTCAACCCAGCTTAACACAAAAATACGGAATTCTTAGTTTTCTCCTCTTACTCTGTACATACAAAAAAAAATTTAACCAACAATCATCGCGCGGGAGAGAAATTGCATCTCATTTCTGAAACTCTATCTAAATATAGGGACTGAATTATGGAGGAGCGAGTGATTGACACCAAGAACCAGAAGCGTGTTGAGATTCTGAGTTGAAAGAGAAGAGTAATTATAGATGAAGAGCGATTGGTGGCTGGCGATACATTATTATTTTTTTGGCGTTTGTGTAATTCTATATCAACGCAAATGGAAATACTTGACGGTCAAAGAAGAGTTCTTGGAAACCGTGGTGAGCTTAGGTGGTGGTGGTGTGTGTGTGTGTGTGTGTGTGTGTGTGTGTGTATGTGTGTGTGTGTGTGTGTGTGTGTGTGTGTGTGTGTGTGTGTGTGTGTGTGTGTGTGTGTGTGTGTGTGTGTGTTACTTTGAAATCGAATATCCACACCCTTACAAACACACTAACCAAACAAAACTCAACTTCGACACGCACGCACACACGCACGCACACATACACGCACACACACGTACACACATACACACACGCACACGCACACACAGACACACACACACACACACACACACACACACACATACACACACACACACACACACACACACACACACATACATACACAGCTAGAACAATACTTCCATCACAAATAACAGGCACTTCAATAATAATAATGCCAGTGTGCAAATGTAATGAATCCGTGCAAGTCTTCAATAACTTAGCTTAGCCCCGGCAGCCTGCATCTCCCCTCATTCCTCCTCCTCCTCCTCCTTCTCTTTCTCCTCCTCTTCGTCCCCTGAGGGAAAGGAGCGAAGGAGAAGAGAGAAAGAGAGAGTTAAAGAGAGAGAAAGAGAGAGAAACAAAAGAAAAAAAAGGACGTCTATTGTAACAAATTGTAGCATTAAGTTCACTCACAATTGATGAAGTTGAGCCACAGATGTACTGATGTGAATCGTCGATGTTGCTGGAAATTACCAAGACAGCTTTTCATTGAAAGATCAAATCATAATAATGAATATCATCACCAGAAGTAGATTGTTTCGCTCATCAACCACAACGCCATAAATATTCTGAGAGCAACAAAATGTGAAATCAAGGAACCAAGAATACAACCATTGGTCATAGTCGTCACCCTTCGTCTGCCAAGGTGCCACGCCTCACACTGGTCACATCAGCACTAACTCTCCTAAGTCCCCGGCACGCAGTCACACGTCGCTGATCTCCCTGGCTCTCGTAAACTTCCTAATATATCTACATTCAATGAAAAAACTTTTGATAGGTTTCAGGCGAGTAAAAGTTGTCTAGTAGTGTAATCCACAGAGACATGCACGGTTCAGCACAGCTATACGAGTTTGTGCAGCTGTATGGTCACTGGGCAGGCTAGGGGATCCATATCAGAGTTCAGGGACTCGGATTTGGATACAACTGACGAATGGAGTTCTCAAACCACAAACTTTATCATCCTCTACCGTAGGATCAGACAAAGCTGCTGCATCAAACACACAAGCAACGCGTCGACGAGTTTGGAAATATTTATTTATGTCAATCATTTATCTTTATTCATGAATCTATTCATTCATTCATCAAGGTCAGCTGGCAATGTGAGGATGATGCAAACACTGACGACAAATGACCCGTCCACGAGGACAGTTGGATAGCTGAAATACAACTGACCACGCGAGGCCTGATGCTAACCAGAGTTTATGGTCAGGCCAAGCGGCAAACAGGTGGTTTTACATAGCTTGTCACACGCCAATAACTCTTCCAACTCTGCAGCGCCGGCCACCACTTCAAACACTGTGAGTAGTGTCGAGCAGGTTCATTCCTACCTCGTCACCGCCAACACTCACAACACACCAACAGTTGTTCACGAGGACATCACGATAACACGTAATGTTTCCAGGACCACTACACAAGACGCCACACATTTCCCACACTTAAAAACCCTCTTAATACGTTTTTTTTCTCTCGATAAATATGCCCGCCCCTCCTTCCTGTCAGTTGTCATTCATGTAACAAAATCCCTATGAGCCTCCAAGAAGCAAACAGCGACATATCTTCGGCTCCCAATCCGGCCTGAGGCATTTAAAGGTGGAGAAGAGTGAACAAGATCCTCGCCTCATGTCCGGCCAGAGTAAGGAAAGACTGAGAGAAAGACTAGAGAGGCTGTGGAAGACGGAGGGTCAAACGATGACAACGATGATGATAACAATAAGCCACCACGACACACGCACACGCACACGCATACGCATACGCACACGCACACGCACACACATACACACACACACACACACACACACACACACACACACACACACACACACACACACACACACACACACACACACACATATCGGTAATACAATTATGTACCAAATTTTTCGGCCGTGACATGTTGAAAGAAATACAAGTTTCAAAGCGGAATAAAGAACTGCAGCATAAATAAAATCTCACCTATGTGGCATCAGTATTTTTTTTTTTTTCGTCCAAAGTAAAGGGATGGCGAAGCATTATATCTTAGAGTGTGTGTGTGTGTGTGTGTGTGTGTGTGTGTGTGTGTGTGTGTGTGTGTGTGTGTGTGTGTGTGTGTGTGTGTGTGTGTGTGTTCTGCACCAATATTTCAACGTTGCACTTTAAGCCTCATCTTCCTTATACTTGAGATCACAAAGACTGTCTCTGGAACTGTGTGAACTTTGCATGGAGAAGGAGAAAGGGACGCGTGTATACAGTGGTCATGCAACGGTAAGGTGGCAGGGGAGGGGAGGAGAGGCCTGCTGTGTTTGATTGTCTTGTTGTTGTTGTTGTTGTTGTTGTTGTTGCTGTTGCTGTTGTTGTTGTTGTTGTTGTTGTTGTTGTTGTTGTTGTTGTTGTGAGGACATCGCAGTAAGCAATTTCATTCTGATGGAACACTCGAGGAAAGTTTAAAATGCTCTTTTCACATGCAGTTTCAGAAATAAAATCCTTACTTCAACGAGGTTTTCGCTTCCTCCACTGAATTAATGATGTAGTTATTTCAGATCTATATTTTCCCTCGTGTTTCATGACGTCATTACAACTTTGTTTTATGTTACAACCCCGATATCAAGTAACATGCGGACGAGGCTCCGCGCTTGAAACACAGTCCGTCCTCCGCTGCCTCGGACTAAAGGTGTACGCTCAACACACGAAGACAGGAAGGCTTGTCTCCGTGTGTCACAGTCAGCGGCCTCAACGAAGCTTCCAAAACAAGCAGCGCATGAAACACACAATACTAACACTAACAACACTCTCCACAGTTCTACCGAAAACCTTCCACAGTGAGAAAAGTTTTGAGGCTCAGCGGAAGCCGTCTAGTCTAAACCCGGAGACGCGTGGGGAGCCTTGGGCATCCAAGCAAGAACTAGTATGCCTGTAAACAAACAACCTGAAAACTTGGTGCGATATAGTGGTTCTCAGACACGGACATTTGATAAGCTGGATGAAAACTGCCAACTGGATGGATATATTTTGTAGGCACGCGAGGAGGAAAAACAAAGAAGCGCTTCACATTGAAAGAAATAAACAAGGAAAGGAACGCTTGACGATCACTCTTCATTTTCAAGACTCAGGAATATCGAGACAAAATTGGACTTGATATTCGGGGGACGTTTTCGTTTCTTTTGAGATGAGATGCTCGATGCCTAACCCAAATTAGCTTTTATTTTGTTGTATATTGAGAGAGAGAGAGAGAGAGAGAGAGAGAGAGAGAGAGAGAGAGAGAGAGAGAGAGAGAGAGAGAGAGAGAGAGAGAGAGAGAGAGAGAGAGAGAGAGAGAGAGAGAGAGAGAGAGAGAGAGAGAGAGAGAGAGAGAGAGTAAAGAAGAGAGTGATAACGAAAAAGAGAGAGAGAGAGGAAAAGAGAGAAAAAAAAATTCAAGATCTTACAAACACGGTATGATACAGAATACATAAATTCCACACACACACAGACACGGACACAGACACAGATACAGACACACACACACACACACACACACACACACACACACACACACACACACACACACACACACACACACACGTCTCTACCCTCGTAACAAAAATAACAACTGTGTTCCTGTACTCTTATCAATGAAAAAAACACACAGACCGTCGCGCTACCAACAAGACAACGACTCTGTAACACATCAAGGGTCGTTAGGGACCTTCACCACCACCACCACCACCACCACCACCACCACTACCCTTCCATGTCCCTCCGGCACTCGCACTCCCAGGTCTGTGTGTTGGCAGTCAAAGTGCCATAACAGGGGAAGAGAAGGCAAGATATGTGAATGAAATGGAAATGTTGAAAGTCTTGCTTCTGTTGGTGATGTATTACTTGTACTGCTAATGTTACTGTTACTGGCTAATGATGATGATGATGATGATGATGCTGATGTTGGTAATGGTGATGATGGTGGTGGTGGTGGTGGTGATAATAACAATAATGATAATAATAATGATAATAATAATGAACAAATATAACAAGCATAATTGTCTACTATCATAATCATTAATAACACTTTCCTTGCAACACACGATGGGGAGAATCTAGGACACGATAAGAGACTGAGAAAGCCAAAGGCGACATAAATCTACATCGAAATACATTACACGTTCATTCCTTCTACCGTTCACGACAAAATAAATATCCTATGATGATTCCACACTATCGCTAACCCTGCCACTATGTTACCCTGGACAACCCCGAGGCAGGAGAAAGAGGATCACACAGGGTAACACAGGAGGGAAAGATACCAGGAAACATGTTGCTGTATTACCAAGGTTTTTACTCAACTAAGTGCTACTGCTAAGAGGCGACGTGTGGATATAACAGGATATAATAGAGAAACCTGATAGAATGAAGATAATTTACTAC
>JAXIVD010000965.1:84053-89053 GCA_036785275.1 Cancer borealis | reverse complement strand
GATCCCCGATGCTTGCGTCCCTCACTGCACATCTTACGCATCAGCTACACTATCATGGAAATACGACCACTACACGCCTTACCGTTTATTGGGTTCAACAAGGCATATTCAGTGCAATATGGCGCGAAGACAAAAGTAGTTGAAATTTTCTTCAGTGCACGATGCTAAGCGGATTTTCGAGTGAAAGAAATATCAATCCCTGCCAAGCTTGCCTCTTATACTCGCTGGCTTAAAGTTTTCTTATTCTTTGGCCAAGTCTTCATTCCGTCCATCCCTTCATGTTCCCTTTTAGATCAGCGCATTGCTCCCTTTCAAGCAAGAACACCACCAATGCGACTATCTCCAAACTATGGAAACTTTTAACGTAAAAACAACGGAAGAACAACAACGCAAGAGAAAACGTCATCTCATTTAACAAACGCTATAGGAACTAACACGTTAATGATAACATTGAACACCAAAAATAGCAGCAGCAGCAGCAGCAGCAGCAGTCACACACATGTAAGTAAAGTAAAGAGGTTAAGGAAGGAAACGCACAGAGGCTAGAATTGAGTTTTTTATTATGTACCTTGATCGAAAAAAATAGGAAAAAATGCGTGGTGTCCCTAGTTGGACCACGTTACATAATCATAGCCATATAAAATCATGCATCACGGACTAACGCCTCAGTCTATCACAAGAACTAACGAAGGATACATGAAACAGGGCAAGGCCGCACTGCTTGGGCTTGTAACCACATGAACCGAGGCAGATAACCAGGTGTAGTGACAACAAGGAAGATGGTTCACTTTCTAGTTACATACTCTTGTCCTCCCTCCTATCCCCCCACCATAACATAGTTCCCCCAACACTCTGATTTATACACAGAAACAAGTCCAACCGATTCACTATTTCACGACGGAGGAAAATAAATAAATATTGCGATTCAGAAGGTTTTGCAGGGGTGGCTGGATGACATGGTACATAACAACACTGTACCTTCCTGAAGAACCCCAGAATACTGCAATTTATTTGATTACGGACACTGTGCTGCCGTTTTTCATTAAGTAGAGTAACATGTGATTGGTTCAAGATTTTCACCCAAAGAAAAATTGCTGGAGAAAAAAAGAGAAAGAGAGAAAAAAAGAAAGAGAAAGAGAGACGTGGGTACACAACTGATGAATATAAACACGGTAAACAAATAACAATCTAGTGAATAAGTAACACATATATATAACACTCGGAAGATTGAAAAAAAATACGATACTGAACACCGTGAAGAAAGAGGCATCGGGGCGCGAGTGACGTGCTAGTTTTAAGTGGACGGGCAGGGACGAGAGTGGTAATGGATGGGCGGACGTGGGCGGGTGTGGGTGGGCGTGGATGGTCGGTGGATTGAAGACGGATGAGTATGAGGTGAAGTTAATGAGGAACGTTCTGACACCTCATTCCCTCACGCCCACACTCACCCACCCACGCCTGCACCCCATCACGCCCGTATCCACACACATACATACACACTTACACGAGAGGCATGTCCAAGAAAGATAAAGGGAAAATAGGGATGATAATAAAAACAATTTCACAGTAAAACTAACAACGAAAAAAACAGTAAAAGAAAGAAAAAACAGACAACCAGAATGTAAGATGCAAAAAGTTAAAAAGAAAAAAAAACAACGAATGAATGAATATACAAATAAAATATAGAAGAAGATAAAGATATCCTACAGAACAACATTGACACATTTCAAACAACCAAAAGGAAAAGAAAATATTAAAAAGTCCACCACAATATCAAGGCAACTTAAGTATAAAAAAAAAAAAAAAAAAAAAAAAAAAAGCCACGATCATTGAACATCTCCAACATAACACAACTCAAAAAAAAAAAAAAAAAAAAAAAAAAAAAAAGAAAAAAAAAGACGAACGGGAAAGAAAACGAATGATACTGCCACACCACGACTCTCAACGACACGAGAACAACGACAGAGACGATGGTGATACTCTTCATTTACTCCATTCTTTACAGCCTTAATGTCCTCACTCCCTTTTTTGTTTTAATCTCATCTCGCGTGCCAGTTATTAAGGTCCATAAATTTGAGGATAAACTGGCATAATTCTGGGAGTGAAGAGACTTGGTGTAGAGGGAGGAGGAGGGATGGAGTGTCCTTGAAAATGTTTGCGAGTAAAGAATAGAGAGAAAGAGAAGGCGAAAGAGAGCGAGAGAGAAGAGAAAAAAATCACCAGAAGTAAGAATATTGCTATCCATCTTATTCGCTACCTTTTCAGACTAAATTTGTGATTTTATTATGAACATTTCCTGCACTCTTTCTTTCCCTGCTTCATGCCTCGCGGGGAATACACATTTGAACCAATATACAAAGTTGTTCTATTCACCTCCAATATAAACTCACATCTGTATGCATTTGCCTGTACATAAGTATAAGTCTGAAACCACATTATCCATTAACGTACGTGCATGTGTGTGTGTGTATATGTTTGTGTGTGTATTTGAAGCAGTAAGAATATATATATACAAGTCATAGCTATGTACGTAAAACTGGGGGAGAGAGAACGACCCCAGGAGTTGTGAGTGAGGCTGTGTGCGTGGGGGGGGGGGGGAGAAGAACCTCCTTTTGAAGCCGTTTTTATACTGGGGAGCAAAAGAGTTTGTTCATTAGACAAGGACCTGTTCCGAGGGGCAATTTAAGTCGCAAATGAGGACGGGAAAGATAAGAGGCTTACGGCCGGAAGGACTGAGTGAGGGGAGGAGGAGGAGGAGGAGGAGGAGGAGGAGGAGGAGAAGGAGGAGGAGGAGGAGGAGGAGGAGGAGGAGGTGGGGATGGAGGAAGAAGAAGAGGGGAAGAGAAAAGGGAGTAAGAAGAAAGAAGAGGCGCCATTTGGGGAAGGAGAGAACTCAGCCTTAGGGAAAGAAAAGGAAGAGGATGATGTAGAGGAGGAAGAGGAGGAGGAGGAGGAGGAGGAGGAGGAGGAGGAGGAGGAGGAGGAGGAGGAGGAGGAGGAGGAGGAGAAGGAGAGAGAAACTGAAGTCGAGGAAAAAAGACAACATGACTAGTGGCTGGCAGTAAAGAAAAAAAAAGAGAGAGAGAAGAGAGAGAGAGAGAGAGAGAGAGAGAGAGAGAGAGAGAGAGAGAGAGAGAGAGAGAGAGAGAGAGAGAGAGAGAGAGAGAGAGAGAGAGAGACTAGACAGACAGACACAATAACAATACAAAGAGAAAAACAATTCCTTTTTTTAAGAAGAGGAAGACACAGCAAGAGGAAGAAACAAAACGGAATTGAAGGAAAAAGTGAAAGTGGCAGTAAATGTCAACGAAGAGTAATAACTGTGAACAAAATATTGAAAAAAAAAGAAAAAAAAAGAACAAGAATGTGAAAAATAAGAATAGTGAAACGAAGGAGAAAGACTAAAAATGAAAAAAAAAAAAAAAAAAAAGTGGAAGGAGAAGCTAGAGAATAAATGATTAAAAGAAACTCTGGGAAGGAAAATATTATAAGAACAGGAGTTAATTACTGAAGGGAAGGAGGAATAAAATAAATAAAAGTGGAAGGGAGAGAGAGAGAACAAAAAAAAACATATAAAAAGATACAGAACATAAGCCACTAAAAGAGAGTGAAAGAAATACACAACCAGGAAGGAGGGGGAAAAAAGGGAAAAAAAGGAAGGGAAAAAAAGTTCAAAAATAAAAAAAAACGAAGGATGTAAGAGGGAAGGAAAGTAGGATGGAAAAATAAAAACTTCATTCTTTAATTGAAAATACTTTAACAATTTATTTTTAGATTGCAACCAACTATACGATTTTTATAGTAATTTATGATAGGAAAAAATACAGATAGATAAAATGAGATAGATGAATAGAAATTGATAAAAAGAAGACAAATAAATAGATAGACAAATAGATAGATAGACAAACAGAGAGATAGACACATAGATAGACTAATAACCAAATACTCAATGTAATGAAGCAAACAAAAAGCATCACACCCAATCATTACTTTAATTAATCCAGTGAATGAAGGCAATGAAGGCGATGTTTGGTAATAAATGAAGGAAGTTATAATGGTGACGTACGTAGGTGTCTGTGTTGTTTCTCATATTCTTCTTCGTCCCCTTCTACTCCTCCTCTTCCTCTTCACCTGTGCAATGGGTTTCAATCATAGCTGTAGGATATTAATACAGTTTACATCCTTTTCCACAAGTTCCTCATCCACCTCTTCCTCCTTCTCCTCCTCCTCCTCCTCCTCTTTCTCGTTTTTTTTCCTTCTCCTCTTCCTCCTCCTCCTTCTCACAATCGCCACCATTATCATTATTATTATTACAATCATCTTCATCCTTAGCATCATCATTTCTTCCCTTTCTCTTTAATAAAGGTTAAATTACCATACCAGGATATTATTATTCTTTTCTACCTCCTCCCCCTATTCCCCTTTCTCACTACCTTTCCTCCTCCTCTTCCCCCTCCACCAGCACCTCCAGCTCCTCCACCTTTATACAGGCATCAACACGCTGGAAGGCCCTTTAGCTCCACCCACGCCTGGAAAAAGTCGCCCATTGGTGTGGATAGCGGTGCTTGGTGCAGTGGGTGGAGAAGGTAAATACGGCCTAAGGGAGAAAGAGCCATGGAACAGGAGGGAAGCGTGACTAGGAGAGGAGTAAGGTGATTATAAAGGCAACAACAGGGAATGTGGGGAAAAATAAATAAAATTGATGAAGTACATGAATAGGAGAGAGGATATTATGGAAGCTACAGGAACAAAAAAGAATAAATACATTAACAAAAACTGATGAGAGTAGAGAAGGATATGACAATGGAGAGAGAGGATAGGATGAAAGCAACAGATGGGAATGAAAAAATGGGGAAAATATATATATATATATATATATATATAAAATTGATGTGGGTGGAAAAGGATACCAATAGGAGGAGAGGATAGGATGGAAGCATAGGATTATTACCATTTTCCTCATGATTTTTCACTGGATTATATTTTTTGCATTGTCGTTT
>JAXIVD010000965.1:67472-74972 GCA_036785275.1 Cancer borealis | reverse complement strand
CACGTGCACGTTGACCCACACCAGCAACGTTGCAAAGCTTACCAGCACAAAGCGAAACATATCTGTAAATAATATGAAAACACATTCACCATTATTACTGATCATGGTTTCCACCTTTACTTCCAATCGGGATCACGTTCAAGGAAGGATGAGGACCATCCAATCCTTCCTGTTAGGGATGACAATTGTGTTGCCATTCGTACCATTCTCGCCATAGAGGCATTCCCATAAAGGTACACACTACACACTTGCAACACTGCTTCTTGTAACCTTGATCAAATTATTTAACAACAATAAAGGCCTCAATAGAGAGCTTTCCATTAAATATTTTTTTTAGAAATGATTGCTATGGAACTGCTTGAACCATTCTCTCTTATTTATTGTAGTAAGTGTTTCGGAGCAAGACGATCGAAAAAGAAAAGATTTATATATCTAACTGACGGTTTTTTGTGTACTACTGAATATCATTCTGTTAATAGAAAATTATAAAGAACCTTAAACAGCTCTTGCATTTGGAAGGTGACTCGGAAAAATTAAGGAACTAAAGAAAAGTGAAAAGACTGCTCTCTCTCTCTCTCTCTCTCTCTCTCTCTCTCTCTCTCTCTCTCTCTCTCTCTCTCTCTCTCTCTCTCTCTCCATATATTACCAAATATGAGCAATGAATTTTACTATTACTAGTACTATCACTACTACTACTACTTTTGTTTTTCTGTATCATTAACCGTTGGCGCCAGTAGGCTTATTGAGGCACAGATGGACTTGCCTCGCCCGTTATTTGGCGAAGGTTTTCAGATTTTTATAGTGACGCCTCAAATGTTTAGGTTCTCTCGTGAATATGTTGAGAACATACGAGGCTAATCGCTGCTACAGCCTCAGATGCATATAAACGTTGTTAGTGCCGTCTGAGGACAGTATAGCAGCAATTTGGGTAGTGTTTGGCCACTCAGAGCGGTGATATCAAATAATGAAAAGTGGTCAGCGTATAACGGAGATCTGAACCCGGGATCCTAGGCTCGCATACCAGAGCGCTAGACCACTGTACCACCGCCTCCCACTACTACTACTACTACTACTGCTACTACTACTACTACTACTACTGCTACTACTAATAATAATAAAATTATAATAATAATAATAATAATAATAATAATAATAATAATAACAATGATAACAACAAAAATAATAACAATGATAATAGTAATAATAATGACAGAAAAAAAATAGATAGAGAGAGAGAGAGAGAGAGAGAGAGAGAGAGAGAGAGAGAGAGAGAGAGAGAGAGAGAGAGAGAGAGAGAGAGAGAGAGAGAGAGAGAGAGAGAGAGAGAGAGAGAGAAAGATAGGGTAGGATCACTAACAGCTCCAGCCAATAAGAGTTCCCTGAGTTATGCCTCCTTACCCTCGTTCTTAAAGGCTTCCCCACAAAAATTCACCTTTGAGTCTTGACTACATCAGGATAGATGGTAGGTAAGAAAGCTTGAGAAAATCCTGCCGCTACTGTGAATGTGATTAGGCAGATAGAACGCATCTACTCTTTTGGCTTGGCTTGGCTTGGCTTGGCTTGGCTTAGTTAGGTTAGGTTAGGTTAGGATAGGATAGGATAGGAGTCCAACTTGTCTGCCATTAGCCAAGCAGCAGCCACGACCCAGGATCGAACTGGTAACCTTTGAATACGAGGCAAGAACTATACCAATGAGCCAGCCGTTACGAGGAATTATAAACACCACTTTACGATTCAGAATATTATTAGCTAAGATGTTTTTTTTGTATATATATATATTTTTTTTATAACCTCAGTATTATGTGAACAATAATATGATTTTTAATTTTATACCAGAAGGAAAGGGAATGTGATAAAACTAGAAAGAATGAACGAATGTAAAAAAAAAAAAAATCTATAATAATGATAATGATAGTAATAATAATATATGGATGATATAAAGCGAGTTAAATAGAATAAAAAATAAAGGGAGATAAAGAAAAAAAACATGATATATATTGATAAAAACCTTCAATTTCGTACCAACAGAAAAAAAAAAAAAAAAAAAAAAAAAATGAGACTGAATAAAAAAAAAGAGTGAGTGAATAAATAAATAAAAATAAAAATAACGTCAAATAAGAGGGAAGAAAAAAAACATTACAATAAGAATAAAATAAATGAATAAGTGAATAAAAATGTAGTCAGATAACGTCAGATAGGAAGAGAAAAATAAACATTCAATTAAAAATAAAATAAATTAATAAGTGAATTAGAATAAAGATAAGGCCATATAATAAAAATAAAAAAAATCAACGATAACTAATCCTCAAAATTTCACTAAACCGAATATTTTTTTCTCGTCTCCACACTTAAAAAAAAATAAATAAATAAAAAAATAAAAAAATAAAAAAATAAAAATCATCATTCATTTCCATTATAGATACAATTACCACGTGTCTATAAAACCCGAGGTGACTTCATTATGACATCAGGAAAGTTCAAAACATGTATTATAATAGATGATAAATGAAAGATACATTTTTTTTATACGTATAAAAATTCGCTTCAGCACAAACTAAACTAAACAAAAACAAAACTCACCTGAAGCTAAATATTTCATCACTACACACACAAAAAAAAAATATATATATATATATACCACTAACATACGTAATTATTTTCCTTGATAAAATTTTACATTTACACCAGAATGCACCTGGATATAGATAACACACTTTTCATATAGATTTTGATGCAATTCGAATGATTTTGACATTGATATCCGTCACAAATGTATATATTGTAAGACATCCTTATCACCCCAACAAGCCTGTGGGAATGTGGATTTTTTTTGGTGTGGGGGAAGTCGAAATACAATGATTTACACAATAAGAACATATGATCTCTTCTAAGTAAATCTGAATAACTACGGACCCCAGACTTAACCTAACCTAACCTAAACAGGAGTCATGTAATAACTTTGGGGGGGGGATGACAAACCCACTCAGACCCCTAACCTGACCTGACCTAACCTTAACTATACAGAGCCTAGTTCAAGCAAGAATCCAAACTTACCTCCTCCTCGAACAGGTCCAGCCTCTTCCTCGTTGTCCTCGCTTGAAAAGTTGATTGACAGTAAGTTTTTCTTATGTAAGTGTGTGTGCATCGTCGTCCACAGGTACACACAGACACACACGGCGACTAATGGTTTCAACTTTCCAAACCTCACTCACTCCCAAAACGTAGTGATCTGATTTTGATTGGCTGTTTATTTTCAGGATTTTTTGTTTTCATTGGTTGTCACACACGTACTAACACACGCACGCACACTTCCAATCCCAAGGTGATGGTGATATTCATTTGTTTCAGTAAGTAATGCGAACAAACATGGCGTCTCCACCACACAATCTCCGTTTACTGATTACAGAAAACATTGAATATCTCACAAAGAAAGAATTAGCGACGGAAATCCAGGTAAGAAAATACTCTCACAATTTATCAGGTAATGTAAATATATAACTGTCAATTCTCTCGAGCCTTTTGGTGATGTAAATTAATACTTCTTTTTTTTTTTTGTTAATATATTACGTGATTTATTGGCAAAACAATGCCCTTGATCATTAATATTAACTAAATATTCCCACCTGTTTCCTCTTGTTCAATTCAATGTTTACTTTTCTCATTATCAAACAAATTATCAATGTATCTTCTTTTTTTTCCTTAAAGATTCGTGTTAAATTAAAAAAATAAATGTTAGATTGTTCTTTGCAGAGCCATGTACCGCCACGTGTTAGGTATCACTGTCATCATCAGCGTCAACAAAACGATACTTCCACAATGATCTTTTTACGGGGGGACAAAACACTCATAACTACATTTTAACAATAAAGCCATATCATTTTTAAATCAAGAATATTTGTCCCTTTTTTGTTATCTTTATTAAATTTTACAGAATATTTATGGAACCAAAGTAATAGAACATTGATACATAAAAAAAAAAGTTGTCATAATCATCAACATTACAAAAAATAATGACAACCAATACAAAATAATGGAAATAATAATGCAGAAAAAATACAAATATGGCCTAAAATCTATACATGAATGGAATATGGCAAAACCATTCTAATGTGTGTATGTACGTATATATATATCTTGCATAAGGATTATTAGTGCATACATGTAAGTATAGACTCGACCTAATGGACTTTATATCACTGGTTTGACTTGAGAGAGAGAGAGAGAGAGAGAGAGAGAGAGAGAGAGAGAGAGAGAGAGAGAGAGAGAGAGAGAGAGAGAGAGAGAGAGAGAGAGAGAGAGAGAGAGAGAGAGAGAGAGAGAGAGAGAGAGAATTTACTAACTATCATATATTTTTCTTTAATACAAGGCAAGGGAAAGTTCAACATTATTAATATATAATAATAATAATAATAATGACAATAATAATAATAATAATAATAATAATAATAATAATAATAATAATAATAATAATAATAATAATGACAATAATAATAATGACAATAATAATAATAATAATAATAATAATAATAATAATAATAATAATCTCATTTCATGTTCTTTCTTCACTATGAACATTATATATATATATATATAAAAAATAAATAAATAAATAAAGTCATCAATATTTTTCTATTTATTTCCCTAATTTTAATATATTTGAATCATGTATGTGGCTGTATAGTTATCTATGGACTGTACACACACACACACACACACACACACACACACACACACACACACACACACACACACACACACACACACACACACACACAAACAAACAAAAAGGAAGAGAAAGAAAATATAATAAAAACAGAATCAAGGAAATGTAACAATAATTAGAAGAGAGAGAGAGAGAGAGAGAGAGAGGAGAGAGAGAGAGAGAGAGAGAGAGAGAGAGAGAGAGAGAGAGAGAGAGAGAGAGAGAGAGAGAGAGAGAGAGAGAGAGAGACAGCAACGCAACAGAGCGAGCAAAAAAAAATAATAACAATAATTTTTTTTAACCCGAAAAAATCACACACACACACACACACACACACACACACACACACACACACACACACACACACAAACCTACATGGTGAAATTATGGGTAAAATCATATTCAATTGTGGGTATAATCGCTTGCATAAACTTTAGAAAAACAATGAGATACAGATGAACTCCTAACTCGCCTCCTCCCTCTAGCACCGTCTCACAAATCTTCTTCATAGTCTCTGCGTGTCTGTAAAGAGTGCGGGAAGGTGAATTAGAGTGCGTGGATGTGTTTGAGTGTGTTTCAGTGTGATTTGGGTGGGTTTGGGTGTGATTTGGGTGTGTTTGGGTGTGTTTGGGTGTGATTTGAGTGTGTTTGGGTGTGTTTGGGTGTGTTTAGGTATGTTTTGGGTGTGTTTAGGTGTTTGGGTGTGTTTGAGTGTGTTTGGATGGATTTGGGTGTGTTTTGGTGTGTTTTGGGTGTGTTTGAGTGTGTTTGGATGGATTTGGATGTGTTTTGGGTGTGTTTGGGTGTGTTTAGGTGTGTTTTGAGTGTGTTTGGGTGTGTTTAGGTATTTGGGTGTGTTTGAGTGTGTTTGGGTGTGATTAGGTGTGTTTTGGGTGTGTTTAGGTATGTTTGGGTGTGTTTAGGTGTGTTTAGATGTGTTTAGGTGTTTGGGTGTGTTTTGCGTGTTTTTAGGTGTGTTTGGGTGTGTTTTGGCTGTGTTTAGGTGTGTTTGGGTGTGTTCGGGTGTGTTTTGAGTGTGTTTAGGTGTGTTTTGCGTGTGTTTTGGGTGTGTTTGGATGTGTTTTGAGTGTGTTTGGGTGTGTTTGGGTGTGTTTAGGTATTTGGGTGTGTTTGAGTGTGTTTGGGTGTGTTTAGGTGTGTTTTGGGTGTGTTTAGGTATGTTTGGGTGTGTTTAGGTGTGTTTAGATGTGTTTAGGTGTTTGGGTGTGTTTTGCGTGTTTTTAGGTGTGTTTGGGTGTGTTTTGGCTGTGTTTAGGTGTGTTTGGATGTGTTTTGGCTGTGTTTAGGTGTGTTTGGGTGTGTTCGGGTGTGTTTTGGATGTGTTTAGGTGTGTTTTGCGTGTGTTTTGGGTGTGTTTTGAGTGTGTTTGGGTGTGTTTGGCTGTGTTTAGGTGTGTTTGGGTGTGTTCGGGTGTGTTTTGGATGTGTTTAGGTGTGTTTTGCGTGTGTTTTGGGTGTGTTTTGAGTGTGTTTGGGTGTGTTTAGGTATTTGGGTGTGTTTGAGTGTGTTTGGGTGTGTTTAGGTGTGTTTTGGGTATGTTTGGGTGTGTTTAGGTGTGTTTAGATGTGTTTAGGTGTGTTTGGGTGTGTTTTGCGTGTTTTGAGCTGTGTTTGGGTGTGTTTTGGGTGTGTTTAGGTGTGTTTGGGTGTGTTTGGTTAGGTGTGTTTTGGGTGTGTTTAGGTGTGTTTGGGTGTGTTCGGGTGTGTTTAGGTGTGTTTTGAGTGTGTTTTGAGTGTGTTTGGGTGTGTTTAGGCGTGTTTTGGTGTGTTTTGGGTGTGTTTAGATGTGTTTGGGTGTGATTTGGTTGTGTTTAGGTGTGTTTGGGTGTGTTTAGGTGTGTTTGGGTGTTTGGGTGTGTTTGGGTATGTTTAGGTGTGTTTAGCTGTATTTGGGTGTGTTTAGGTGTGTTTGGGTGTGTTTGGGTGTGTTTTGGGTGTGTTTAGGCGTGTTTGGGTGTGTTTGGGTGTGTTTTGGCGTGTTTTAGGTGTGTTTTAGTGTGTTGTGTGTGTGTGTGTGTGTGTGTGTGTGTGTGTGTGTGTGTGTGTGTGTGTGTGTGTGTGTGTGTGTGTGTCTGTAGATAAGGAATGACTGACACATTAACATCAATAAATAAAAAATAGATATCTAAAAGTATCAACAAGACCTTTGAACACACACACACACACACACACACACACACACACACACACACACACACACACACACACACACACACACACACACACGTACTTGCAGGGGTGTACAGAAGCCATTGGGGGCCCGGAAAGATTACAGTGGGATTCCATAGTGACAGTCTTGTTAGCGTGATCTTGGCTGAAATCTTTGTACATTTCCTCTACGTTGAGCGGCTGACGATTCTGTAATAGTAGTAGTAGTAGTAGTAGTAGTAGTAGTAGTAGTAGTGGTAGTAGTGGTAGTAGTAGTAGTAGTAGTAATAGTAGTAGTAGTAGTAGTAGTAGTAGTAGTAGTAGTAGTAGTAGTAGTAGTAGTATAATTTTTGGTATGGTTGTAAGTAAGTGTAAAATATAGAAGGAAGGAAGGAAGGAAGGAAGGATAGAAACACAGAGAAAAAAAATGAAGAAGAAGAAGAAGAAGAAGAAGAAGAAGAAGAAGAAGAAGAAGAAGAAGAAGAAGAAGAAGAAGAAGAAGAAGAAGAAGAAGAGATGAAAAGGAGAACAATGATAACAGATGAGGAAGAAAAAGGAGAAGAAGAAAACAATAACTATAATAACAACAAAAATAACACATAGGACAAAAATAAAATAAAAAAGAGAGAA
>JAXIVD010000965.1:49972-62472 GCA_036785275.1 Cancer borealis | reverse complement strand
AAATGGTAATTAATTAATATGTTCTTATTTATGCACGTAAATTACACGTACATTCACTTAACTATGATGTACGTACGTGTCTAACAAGCTTGTATTGTAATATTTAGGTTAGGTTAGATTAGCTGATGTTAGGTTAGGTTAGGTTAATATTACAAAGTGTTTAGAGATGGGGAGGTTAGGTTAGGTTAGGTTAATATTACAAAGTGTTTAGAGATGGGGAGGTTAGGTTAGGTTAGGTTAGGTTAATATTGCAAAGTGTTTAGAGATGGGGAGGTTAGGTTAGGTTAGGTTAATATTACAAAGTGTTTAGAGATGGGGAGGTTAGGTTAGGTTAATATTACAAAGTGTTTAGAGATGGGGAGGTTAGGTTAGGTTAGGTTAACCCCTTCCCGGCGGAGGATCTATATATAGACGTTTCGAAACTGCGACTTTTTGTCGGCGAGTCTATATATAGACGTTTGCTCTCATTTGACCACACTAAGTTGTAGCATGGTCTATATATAGACGATTCCTTACTAGTAACAAAATTAATACAATAAATTGGCATTTGGCATCTCAAACTCCCAGACACTTGCCGAGTCGCCGACATTGGCTCTCAAGGACAGTCACCGCATGTGTTCTGTCGGTGGCGGATGTGCTACGCACATAAGCTAATACTGGGAATTTTTGCATTTTTTCTACTTTCTTTTATTATTAGTCTATCATGTCAAGGAGAAAGAGACCTCTTGAACCGGAAGAAATGACAGCTTTGGTAGTTGAGGATATAGATGATGATTTCTTAGATGATTTTGATGATTTTGACTCATCTACTCTGAGTGCTTCCAGTGATACAGAATCAGAGCCTGAAGTAAACCACATCTAGGTCACAAGTCCTGGACATTGCCTTTGCAATGGGTGTGAGTGACTCCAAACATTCATATAAATATATTAATATGCATTATAACCAGTCAAACATAAATAACATCTATATATAGATTCAATTGTTTGTTCAGTTTTGCGGCAGAGTCTATATATAGACGACAATCGTGAATGCCCAATTGCGGGGAAACTATATATAGACGTATGGATGAAAGTCGGCAGAGTCTATAAATAGACAATTTTTTATTTGGTAGTACATACATCTGGCTTGCCGCCGGGAAGGGGTTAATATTACAAAGTGTTTAGAGATGGGGAGGTTAGGTTAGGTTAGGTTAATATTACAAAGTGTTTAGAGATGGGGAGGTTAGGTTAGGTTAGGTTAGGTTAATATTACAAAGTGTTTAGAGATGGGGAGGTTAGGTTAGGTTAGGTTAATATTACAAAGTGTTTAGAGATGGGGAGGTTAGGTTAGGTTAGGTTAATATTACAAAGTGTTTAGAGATGGGGAGGTTAGGTTAGGTTAGGTTAATATTACAAAGTGTTTAGAGATGGGGAGGTTAGGTTAGGTTAGGTTAGGTTAATATTACAAAGTGTTTAGAGATGGGGAGGTTAGGTTAGGTTAGGTTAATATTACAAAGTGTCTAGAGATGGGGAGGTTAGGTTAGGTTAGGTTAATATTACAAAGTGTTTAGAGATGGGGAGGTTAGGTTAGGTTAGGTTAGGTTAATATTACAAAGTGTTTAGAGATGGGGAGGTTAGGTTAGGTTAGGTTAATATTACAAAGTGTCTAGAGATGGGGAGGTTAGGTTAGGTTAGGTTAATATTACAAAGTGTTTAGAGATGGGGAGGTTAGGTTAGGTTAGGTTAATATTACAAAGTGTTTAGAGATGGGGAGGTTAGGTTAGGTTAGGTTAATATTACAAAGTGTTTAAAGATGGGGAGATTATGTTAGGTTAATATTACAAAGTGTTTAGAGATGGGGAGATTATGTTAGGTTAATATTACAAAGTGTTTAAAGATGGGGAGATTATGTTAGGTTAATATTACAGTGTCTAGAGATGGGGAGATTATGTTAGGTTAATATTACAGTGTCTAGAGATGGGGAGGCAGTGTCGTAGTGGGTAGTGGTCGGGCCTACCAGGTGAGGGTGGTGCGTTTGACTCTCGGCACGTGCTGTCCACTCTTCTTTGGTGTAGATGGGACTAAAACCCCATCTAGAAACATGAGATGCCTCCAACCATGACTTCAGTGAGATGTCCTTGATGCTGTTTCACAATTGGTTGGCTAATGTGGCGTCTCCAAGATGGCAAAACTCAATACATATGACTGTAGAATTTGACTTGGCGGTGACAGTTGAACAGCAATACAACTAATGACAAATAACATACCCAACTGAGGACCGATTAACCAAGGCAACTATCTCCTCAAAATAGCACTAGGCACGGCACTACTTGTTGCAGTCATACAAAATGTGATCTAAAGCAGAGTTAAGATGAGGTTTAAAGGCAGCAACAGAATCTGAGGACACAGCATATTCAGATAACCCGTTTCAAATGTCAATAACTCACTGGGAAGAAACGTGCCCTCATGTCCGTGCTATGGCCAGGAACAAACAGCTTGAGAGAGTGTCCCCTGGTGTCCCTATTTATATTCCTCACAAATAGGTAACTTGGTGTAACCGCAGAGTGGCCTAAGATCACCCACACACTGACTGCTATAATACTACCCTTGACAGGACTGTAAAGTTATATACTTTGAGCAACTTACACTGGCACCATGAACCCCTCTATATGTAACGAGGCAGCAATTGAAGAATCTAACCAGCACTACTAACGGGCAGAGGCTGATCATCTAGGGCATCCTTCAACACCACCACACCCACCGCTAAAGGTTGAAATAAATAAAGATACAGCAGTGGTACCACGTTGTCATCCACTATTCATCGGCTATTGGTACGGCAGTGTGTCTTAATATTGACCTGGTAAAGCATCGTTCAAGTTAGGTTAGGTATGGTTCAGTTTGGTTATGTTCAGTTATATAAGCTTTTTACCCAAAAGTTCGCCACGTGCCGTATCTATAAGGGAGCACTATGAGGATACGGCACTTGTTAGGTTAGGTTCGGTTATATAAGCTTTTTATATTTACCCGAAAAGTTAGGCTTGTCAGCTGCCTTAATATTATAAACTCACAGAAACTCACAGACGACTCCTGGGAGAGGCCGATTAAGCCTGTGACTCCAGCTCTGAATTACACACTCTGGATCTTGTGGTCATGTGGTCAAACCTGTGATCGAGGCTCCCTATTGTTGCAGTATAATCCAATCTCTGTTTTTCATCTATCCATACTTTATCTAACTTTCTTTTAAACTCACAAACTGATTCAACATTAACCACACTGACTGGGAGGCTATTCCAATTATTCACAACTCTGTCACAGAAGGAATACTTTCTGATGTCTAATCTTGCTCTTTGCTTGAATATTTTCTTTCCATGTCCTCGAGTTTCCAATCTTTCCTGCATCTTAAATAAGTCTTCACATACATCTCTATCGTACACTCCATTAACAATTTTAAAGGTTTCCACCATGTCCCCTCTTGATCTCCTGTATGCTAGTGTTGGTAGATCTAGTTTCTTCAACCTTTCTTCGTAGGAGAGATCTTTCAGGCTTGGTATCAATTTTGTTGCCCTTCGCTGAACTCTTTCAACAGCCTCCACATCCTTCTTCTTGTAGGGACACCACACTTGATTCGCATATTCAAGGTGTGGTCGAATCAACACCACATACAAAGATTTAAATATTTCCTCATCCAAGGCAATGAATGCCCGTCTTATTAACCCAGTCATCATGTTTGCTTTATTTATTTTCTCTGCAAAATGTTCATTGAAGTTTAGATCCTGGTCAATCATTACTCCTAAATTTTTTTCTACTTTAATCTGGTTTAAATCTTTATCCATAGTATATTGAAATGTATCTATATTTGTTTTACCAATCCTCATCAGGTTGCATTTCTTGGGATGAAACCTTAATAGCCATTTCTTTGACCACTCATTCATTCTATTGAGATCCTCCTGCAATTTCCTGCAGTCATTCTCATCTTTTATCCTTCTAAACACTTTGGTATCGTCTGCATACAGAAAATTCTCACTATTTAGTATTTTTTCCGGGAGATCATTAATATATATAACAAACAAGAGAGGACCAAGGACTGATCCCTAAGGCATTCCACTTATCACTTCCATCCAGTCTGAACTTGTACCATTTACAATTACCCGTTGTTTTCTTTCGCCAAGAAAGTCAGAAATCCACTCCAATATATCACCTCCTACATTAAAGCTTTTTATTTTCTCCAGCAATCTTCTGTGAGGTACCGTATCAAACGCCTTCTTAAAATCACCATAAGCGACATCCACAACTCCTCCTTCATCTAATATACTTGTCCATTTTTCCATTACAGTTATCAGTTGAAGCACTGTTGAACGTCCACTCATAAAGCCATATTGTTTCCTTGTGATGAGCTGATTATGATCAGGTTAGGTTAGGTTATGTTGATATTAGGTGTAATTATTGAATTCAACCTCACTGTATCTAACTGAACCCAATCCGTCCAAGCCCCGCCACGTTGTTGTTGTTGCTTGGGTTCACTTTTCAACGGCACTCTTTCTTTTCCTTTTTTCTCATTATAACTTAACACACACACACACACACACACACACACACACACACACACACACACACAAGAACACAATTAAACTGTACTTGAAGGACGCCACATTACCAAGTACACAAGCCATCATAACATACCCACTTTCATCCTTATATCCTGTACTATTACTATTACTACTACCACTACTAACACCCTCCCCCTTCCCCCTTCCCCCAGGCTGTATCCCGCGACAGTGACTCCTTAATTCCTGGTGATAATAGCGGCGGCAACTTCTCTCCTTCCTCCCAATGGTGGTTCAGGCATCCCAAAGTGAGAGAGAAGTGGAGGGTGGTGGCGGCCGCGTTTGTACTGCTGCTGGTGGGCCTGGGTGAGTGTGTGTGTGTGTTGTGTGGGGGGGGTAAGTGTGTGTGTTTGGGGGTGGGTGGGTGTGTGTGTGTGTTGTGTGTGTTTCAGGATCTAGGTCAGTGTGTTTGGGGGTGGGTTAAGTGAATATGTTTGTGTGTGTGTGTGTGTGACTGGGTATGTGTGTGTTTGGACTGGGTGATTGTGTGTGTGTGTGTGTGTGTGTGTGTGGGGGGAGGAGGGGGAGGCCTGAGTAAATGTGTGTTGGAGGGGAATAGGGACTGTATGTATGTATGTGTGTGTGTGTGTGTGTGTGTGTGTGTGTGTGTGTGTGTTATTAATTCTTGATTTGTATATATGTTAAGTTTCTTTTCTTATCTTTCTTTCTCGTTATCAAACTTAACTATTATACTTTTTTTCTATGACTGCTTGGGTGTATGTGTGTATTTCCTTGTGTGTGTGTGTGTGTGTGTGTTCTAATTATAATTATACTTATTCATAAATTATATATTAGCTTTGATTACTTGTCTTTCTTTCTCTATTGAACTAAACTAATACATTTTTTATATATTCACCCAATTATTTATGTATTTATTTATTTGTAAGATTAATTTAACCAACATTAAATTCTGAAAACTAGAGAGAGAAAAAAAATTAAAACAGAAAAAAAAAAAAAAAAACATTGAATTATAAAACTCCACAAACACAAAGTTGCACACACACACACACACACACACACACATACACACACACACACACATATATACACACACACACACACCCTTCCTTCCCACACCCTTCCCTTCCCTTCCCTTCCCTTCTCTTTCCTTTCCTTCCCTTCCCTTTCCTTCCCTTCCCTTCCCTTCCCTTCTCTTCTCTTCCCTTCCCTTCCCTTTCCTTTCCTTCCCTCCCCTCCTCTTTCCTTTCCTTCTCTTCCCTTCCCTTCCCTTCCCTCACCCTTCCCCACCACACACACACACAAACACATATATACACACACCCTCCTCCCTCCACACACACACACACACACACCCATCCCTTCCCTTCCCCCACCCCACACCCACACTAACACCCCCTTCCTCCACAGTCCTGCTAATCGTGGGGGTGGTAGTGGAAGCTGTCCCCTTAGAGAATCTATCTGGATTCGTCTTCATCATCGCTGGTTTAATCTGCTTCATACCCGGAGCTTACCATGTGGTTTACGTCCTTCTGGCAGTGTGGGGAAGGAGGGGATATGACTTTTATAACCTGCCGCTGTTTAATTAAAGGTCTGTGTGTGTGTGTGTGTGTGTGTGTGTGTGTGTGTGTGTGTGTGTTTGAGACAAGATATGCTTTCTATAACTTGCTGCTGTTTAATTAAAGGTCTGTGTGTGTGTGTGTGCGCGTGTGTGTGTGTGTGTGTTTTTGCTTATGATGTTTCCTTGAGCTTATAAAAGATAGTATTTCCTTGTGTGTTTGGAATGGAAAGTATTAAAGTGTGTGTGTGTGTGTGTGTGTGTGTGTGTGTGTGTGTGTGTGTGTGTGTGATGGAAGGTTAAAGATATTATTTATTTGTTTGTGATGAGAAAAAAGATCTAAAGAATTTACGTATTGTAGGTAGACTTTATAAGAAGTGTGCGTGTGTGCGTGTGCGTGTGCGTGTGCGTGTGCGTGTGCGTGTGCGTGTGCGTGTGCGTGTGTGTGTGTGTGTGTGTGTGTGTGTGTGTGTGTGTGTGTGTGTGTGTGTGTTGGAAATATAATGAAATAATACTCAAACTATTATAAGGAACTGAAATGTATTTATGCATGTGTGTGCATTTTAAAAAGATAAGTATATATGTATACAGAATTATATTATGCATATGTGTGCGTGTGTGTGCGCGTTTGTTTGTAAAGATATACATTTCTAAGCTTTAAAACACTCACAACTTTACGTTTATATCAATTAAGAAACAAAAACCAAACGCAACATTATCACAATTAGTATTATAGTTATTTATGTACATTAGATTAATTAAGACTCACTCCAACGTTCTATAACATTATTCAACGTCATTATTCTTGTCATTATTTACGAGGAAGTGTTTGAAAGGAATAGATGAATAAGCTATCTGGGTTGACAAAGTTGAATAGGCTTAGAGGCTGTGCTAGATGACATTGATAAGTGAATTGATATAATGTTGTTTTGGCCTAAAAATGTATTATGGCAGTAGTAGTAATAGTAGTACAGATTGACTATTACTCATCTAGCAACCGCGGGATCTTAGGACTGACTGATTTTCGAATTTTCTGAATGATCGATGTTTTATTCCGTGATTGTATGATTCTATGGTGTATATATTGTAACATTAAATGACTACGGTGCATTAAGGAAAGAAATCAACATTCATAATTTCTTGTTCACTTATAAAACGTCATTGGTTTAATCCAGTCAGCAGTTCATTTGTCAACTTAATTAATGTATCAATAGTTTTGACACCACTTGCTTTATCCACTGAGGTTGTACAGCGGTAGATTTGAACAATTACGTCAAATAAATGAGAAGGAATACCTGTTTGCTGCCAAGAGTGTGAGCAAACAGCTGATTCTTTGTACAGCGCCATCAAAACATCAACATACCCAGAGCCTCAAGCAAACATTTAATTCTTTGTACACCACCATCAAAACATCAACATAAACAGAGCCTCGGGAAATTTGAAACTGTGCTCGGAAATTCATGCCGGATAACTGATGGGACTAATATCGGTTGCTGGATTAGTGATGGTCAACCTGTAGTAGTAGTAGTGAGTTTACAGTTACAAATTTAAGGTTATTTTCAAGCCAAATTAAAGTATTTTGCATCTGTTTTGGGAAGAAAATATGGTGTTGAAATGTATATTACTTTTATTATTATTATTATTATTATTATTATTATTACGAGGGAAGGTGAATATTATAAGCTTTTTTTTGTTTATCTTGGAATTCATTTATTGATTTGATTTGTATTATATATTTTTCTTAAGATGTCATAATGATGAAGAGGTAATTTTTAGTATTATTAAATGGAGAATTGTGTGTGTGTGTGTGTGTGTGTATCGCTTCAAAGATGGTGATGTGTGGTTGGTGTGGTAGTGGTGTGGTAATGGTGATAGTGACAGTTTAACCAAAAACGAAAATGATGTATAGGCAATTGTGTTCATCTGACTTATACATATATTTATTAATACTGTATTGTGTGTGTGTGTGTGTGTGTGTGTGTATGTATGTACTTTCTTCATTGTATTTATTCTCCTTACTAAGTCAAGTTCATTATGTTTCGTCTTTAATACACTGTTTTTATCATAATTTGACTTCAAACTTTCAATGGTTTTAACACACAAATACTTCTTATAGTATTATATTCCACTGGTCTGTCTGTCTGTCTGTCTCTATTTGTCTATCTATCTATCTTTCTGTCTGTCTGTCTATCTATCTGTTTGTCTATCTGTCTGTCTGTCTATATAACTATCTGTCTGTCTGTCTATCTATCTATCTAGTCAGTTAATTGGTTATTTTATCAGTCAGTTAATTATAAATGTTTTTGTATTACAGTATTATTAAGGTTTAGTTAGAAAGAATTATACTCTCTCTCTCTCTCTCTCTCTCTCTCTCTCTCTCTCTCTCTCTCTCTCTCTCTCTCTCTCTCTCTCTCTCTCTCTCTCTCTCTCTCTCTCTCTCTCTCTCTCTCTCTCTCTCTCTCTCTCTCTTGGGGCCACAAAACCACCTTGAAAGAAAGACATAATTGACAATAAATAAATAAATACACAAGGAAATAAAAAAAAAGTATAGAGTTGACAATGAAATTAAAAGTAGAAATAATTTTGTCGACATTTATCTTTTTACGTCAAACAAATGAGATTTTTTTAAATTGATTTTTTCAGCATCTATTAGGAATTTTAATGTATAGAGCACAATTTAGGATCTTTCTCTCTCTCTCTCTCTCTCTCTCTCTCTCTCTCTCTCTCTCTCTCTCTCTCTCTCTCTCTCTCTCTCTCTCTCTCTCTCTCTCTCTCTCTCTTTCTCTCTCTCTCTTTTTGAAAGGAGATAATGGTGATGATAGCAATGGTTTAAGAAAAAAATATTGTTAAAAAAAATAATTATGACTTAGAGAGAGAAATGAATATTGTGATGATGAAATGGACTTAGAAAATGTACTTTGTGATAAGAATGAATTTATAAATGTTTTTGTATTACAGTATTATTAAGGTTTAGTTAGAAAGAATTATACTATTTAATGATTAATGATAATGATGGTGTGAAATAATTAGTTTAGATTCACAATATTTACAACACCAACACAAGAATGATCATTATTATTATTATTATTATTATTATTATTATTATTCTGTCTGTCTCTATCTATTTCAGACATTTTGCTCAACATCTTAAAATATTCTTGTTTGTTTCTTTTCTTCTTCTTCTTCTATTTATTTATTTATCTACTTATTTGCTTCTTCCTCCATTCATCTAGCCTTCCCTTTTACTTCCTTCCTTCCTTCTTACGCACATGAATTACGTACATACAGTCTAAGAACGCACATAGCTAGTAGTCTTATGTTAGCATGTGTATGGATGTGTACGTTGAAAGCTATGTACGTATGCCTAGTATGTATGTGTGTGTGTCTGTGTGTGCACGTCTGTGTACAAATTTTAAATCCAGGTTTTTCAGAATACTCAAAAATATATATATTGATGGGTTTTTTTAATCTCAAATTCTTGTCATTTTACTTTGTTTACATTTTTAATCTATTTCATAATTTTTTTTTTTGATGGGAAAGATGAAACGATAGAATAGGATGGGGCTGAGTGAAGGGAAGAAACAAAGAGGAAGGGGTTTAGTGAAGGGAAGGAAGGGAGGGATGAAGAGATAGAGAGGAAGGATTTAGTGAAGGGAAGGAAGGAAAGTCAGAGAGAAAGAATACTCACTCACATTTAACAATATATAACTTTACTCTATTAGTGTTATATATATACTTTTATTTACATTAATATTTTGTAACCCCGTTGTAATATGTGAGACTTGAACAGGCTTTACAATACACTACATTTTCAAAATCATTATATTAGTACACTTTTGGTAATGATGTAATACAATTATAAGGTTTAATAATGTTTTTTTCACTTATAGAACTCAATATATATTTCTTTTATTTACAGTATTTTTCATTTTATTGTACGTTTTATATCTACGTAATGGTACAGCGTATAAAAAGAAATATATGTTACTGCACAAACATTACATAATATTTCTACATAATAATATATATATTTTAAAAGTTTTACGTATATAATACTAGGATAAATAAGTATGTTGTAATCCCTTGTATATAAATGATAAGTATGTATGTATGTGTGTGTATGTGGTTGGCCTGTTCCATTGTAAATAAAGTGTGAAGCATTATTCCTGGTCATTTATATTATATACATTCCTTTGTATTGGACTAAGATGATAAAGAAGAATAGGTGCATGATTTTTTTTTTTTCTCTCTCTCTCTCTCTCTCCTCCTCCGGGTATGCGGGTGAATTTTCTTTCACCTCAGGGAATTTGACGTCCCTGCCTTGCATAGTCTGGTCACCCTTGGACTGCACCCTAACAGTGCTAAGTCCCCCGTGCCAGGGTGAGTGAGTCCCTCCGTGCCAGGGTGAGTGAGTCCCTCCGTGCCAGGGTGAGTGAGTCCCCCCCGTGCCAGGGTGAGTGAGTCCCCCGTGCCAGGGTGAGTGAGTCCCCCGTGCCAGGGTGAGTGAGTCCCCCCCGTGCCAGGGTGAGTGAGTCCCCCCGTGCCAGGATGGGTGAGTCCCCCCATGCCAGGGTGAGTGAGTCCCCCCGTGCCAGGGTGAGTGAGTCCCCCCGTGCCAGGATGGGTGAGTCCCCCCGTGCCAGGGTGAGTGAGTCCCCCCGTGCCAGGGTGAGTGAGTCCGCCCGTGCCAGGGTGAGTGAGTCCCCCCGTGCCAGGGTGAGTGAGTCCCCCCGTGCCAGGATGGGTGAGTCCCCCCGTGCCAGGGTGAGTGAGTCCCCCCGTGCCAGGGTGAGTGAGTCCCCCCGTGCCAGGGTGGGTGAGTCCCCCCGTGCCAGAGTGAATGAGTCTCCCCGTGCCAGGGTGGGTGAGTTCCCCCGTGCCAGGGTGGGTGAGTCCCCCTGTGCCAGGGTGAGTGAGCCCCCCGTGCCAGGGTGAGTGAGTTCCCCTGTGCCAGGGTGAGTGAGTCCCTCCGTGCCAGGGTGAGTGTTACTTACGACCTTAACACTGTACAAGCTTACCTTAAGACCAGTTACAGGTGTGACTTTCCCTCCCTTCTCTTATCTATGAAGGTTCTCTCATCCTTGTTCTTCATGGTAATTGGTTCTCCTTCCTTCAGTAACAGATCATCCTTTGCTTTCAGTGGAGGTGTGTGTGTGTGGTCTTACCTCACCACTGAAGGAAATGTTACAGCTTGTTGGTCTGTGTAAGGGCGTCTGATCCTGATCCTCTCTTGGCTGCAGGTGTTGCTGGCCAGGCCTTGGAGGGGTTAATGATGCTTGAGTTAGTATGAGTTTTGGAAGGTGAGACTGGTTGGTGGTTTCCTTTCCTCCTTTGCCCGTTGTGCTCTGAGTGACTACACCACCTTGCTCTATGGGACAAAGCTGTAGGGAAACTACCTGTAAGCACCGGGTTGTGAATGTTACCTACACTCGTGATTGTCTCAGGACAAATCTATTGGTGTTTGTGATATGTTCAGTACCGTGTGGCAGCAAGCTGTGTTGGAAGCATTTAACACAACAGTATATTTGTCCATGTATTTACTTATTCGATTTTGATTCATGGTCACAATTTTTTTTTTTCCTGAATGTTAAGTCTCCGTCCACTTGTAACACTAGCAAATGTGGGATGCGCCGGCATAGTGTGTCAGTACTTGTGTGAATCAGCGTTGTGTTGATGTTCTATTCAAAAACACTTTATAATGTAAATGTAATGCAGAAAGGAAACCACAAACTGGAAAAGAAACATTGTCACCAAAAGAGGATATCAATGCTGTAAAGGTATTCATTGGTGTTGATGTGGGAGTGACTCCAGCACGGGATGACGCGGCCTCACAACACACACACACACACACTGATCTTTCTTCTGCTTCACTGGATGGGTCTCAGTCTGATTCGTGATGTCAAACGTACACGATCATCAAAACCGTTGATAACCTTCACTCCTTTGAACATGTTACATGTGTTTGGATGCCTCGGAGGGTGATTTCAGACATCCTTAGCATGGTGTCAGATAGTCAAACTTTGATGCCATTCTTCAAACAGTCGCAGAAAGTGTTTGTGTCATCCAGGCAACAGGCTGGATGACATCACAGTGTGTAAAGACGTCACAAGCAAACACAAACACAAACACACTTCAACATTCACATACAAAGGAAGCACAGACAAGTCCTACTGGACCTAACAAGGCTGTCCCTGTCCCTGTACAATTGAGTCCCACTTAGCAAGAGTTTAATTAACGCGAAAAGCAGTTAAAGCAAGCTATCATCTACCAAGAAAAAAGGGTGGCCTGCCTCAGCCCCACCCACGCCACACTCCACCACCCACGCCACACCCCACCACCCACTCAGCCCACCACCCACAACCCTTATCCCATAAGTCTGAAGTGTCTGTGTCGCGTATTCC
>JAXIVD010000965.1:25000-49772 GCA_036785275.1 Cancer borealis | reverse complement strand
GTGGTATTATTATTATTATTATTATTATTATTATTAGTAGTAGTAGTAGTAGTAGTAGTAGTAGTAGTAGTAGTAGTAGTAGTAGTAGTAGTAGTAGTAGTGGTAGTAGTAGTAGTAGTAGTGGTGGTAGTAGTAGTAGTAGTAGTAGTAGTAGTGGTAGTAGTGGTGGTGGTAGTAGTAGTAGTAGTAGTAGTAGTAGTAGTAGTAGTAGTAGTAGTAGTAGTAGTAGTAGTAGTAGTAGTAGTAGTAGTAGTAGTAGTGGTAGCAGTAGTAGTAGTAGTAGTAGTAGTAGTAGTAGTAGTAGTAGTAGTGGTAGTAGTGGTAGTAGTGGTGGTGGTAGTAGTAGTAGTAGTAGTGGTAGTAGTGGTGGTAGTAGTAGTAGTAGTAATAGTAGTAGTAGTAGTAGTAGTAGTAGTAGTAGTAGTAGTAGTAGTGGTAGTAGTAGTAGTAGTGGTAGTAGTGGTAGTAGTAGTAGTAGTAGTAGTAGTAGTAGTAGTAGTAGTGGTAGTAGTAGTAGTAGTAGTAGTAGTGGTAGTAGTAGTAGTAGTAGTGGTAGTAGTAGTAGTAGTAGTAGTAGTAGTAGTAGTAGTAGTAGTAGTAGTAGTAGTAGTAGTAGTAGTAGTAGTAGTAGTAGTAGTGGTAGTAGTGGTAGTAGTGGTGGTGGTAGTAGTAGTAGTAGTAGTGGTAGTAGTGGTGGTAGTAGTAGTAGTAGTGGTGGTAGTAGTAGTAGTAGTAGTAATAGTAGTAGTAGTAGTAGTAGTAGTAGTAGTAGTAGTAGTAGTAGTAGTGGTAGTAGTAGTAGTAGTAGTAGTAGTAGTAGTAGTAGTAGTAGTAGTAGTAGTAGTGGTAGTAGTAGTAGTAGTAGTAGTAGTGGTAGTAGTAGTAGTAGTAGTGGTGGTAGTAGTAGTAGTAGTAGTAGTAGTAGTAGTAGTAGTAGTAGTAGTAGTAGTAGTAGTAGTAGTAGTAGTGGTAGTAGTAGTAGTAGTAGTGGTGGTAGTAGTAGTAGTAGTAGTAGTAGTAGTAGTAGTAGTAGTAGTAGTAGTAGTAGTATAATTTTTGGTATGGTTGTAAGTAAGTGTAAAATATAGAAGGAAGGAAGGAAGGAAGGAAGGAAGGAAGGAAGGAAGGAAGGAAGGATAGAAACACAGAGAAAAAAAATGAAGAAGAAGAAGAAGAAGAAGAAGAAGAAGAAGAAGAAGAAGAAGAAGAAGAAGAAGAAGAAGAAGAAGAAGAAGAAGAAGAGATGAAAAGGAGAACAATGATAACAGATGAGGAAGAAAAAGGAGAAGAAGAAAACAATAACTATAATAACAACAAAAATAACACATAGGACAAAAATAAAATAAAAAAGAGAGAAAGAGAGGAGGAGGAGGAGGAGGAGGAGGAGGAGGAGAATAAATAACAATAATAAATACAACACGAACAAAAAAACAAATATATATATAAATAAATAAATAAATAAATAAAAATAAATTGAAACAGAATATGAAAAAAAAAAAAAAAAATACTTAACTCACACACACATACACACACACACACACACACACACACACACACACACACACACACACACACACATGTACGTACCTCATCGTAGCCAGTGAGCCATAGTCTTGGAGTCTGGTAATATTTATCGTAAGTAATATGCAAATCATAGGTTCGAGTTTGTAATATCTCTCCTCCATCCCCCGCCCCCCCACAGCAGGCAGAGGGGGGGGCGGCGGCGGCTGGGGGGGGTGTCTGCAGGGCACTCTGAGGAGGAATAGTAGTAGTAGTAGTAGTAGTAGTAGTAGAAATATCTGTAAATTCATCTCTTCCTATCTATTCATTATTACTATCATCATCATCATCATCATCATCATCATCATTATTATCATCATTCCTTACCGGGTCATCTTGTTCCAGCATTCCAGACTCCTCAAAAGCTTCCATATCTGCTGCCTCTTCATCATCATCATCATCATCATCATCATCATCATTGTCATTATTCTCATTCTTATTGCCATTATCCATGCTCTTCTGTGAATGAGGTGGATGAGATAATATAAGAGAGATAGATAGATAAATAGATAGATAGATAGATAAATAGGTTTGATAAATTAAGGAATATGACAATGGAATCAATGAATAAATATAGATAATAATTCACTTTCATCACTTTCACCCAACAAATTATCTTTTTATTACTACTTTCTTCTTCTCACTTTCATCACTTTTTCATCATCACTTTCATCACTTTTTCATCATCACTTTTTCATCATCACTTTCATCACTTTTTCATCATCACTTTCATCACTTTTTCATCATCACTTTCATCACCACTTTCATCATCACTTTCATCACTTTTTCATCATCACTTTTATCACTTTTTCATCATCACTTTTTCATCATCACTTTTTCATCATCACTTTCATCAATTTTTCATCATCACTTTTTCATCATCACTTTCATCAATTTTTCATCATCACTTTCATCATCACTTTTTCATCATCACTTTCATCACTTTTTCATCATCACTTTCATCACTTTTTCATCATCACTTTCACCATTCAACGTTATCTTACACATCTTAATCACTTTCTCTTAACAAACACTCAATTTTACACTTCCATCACTTTCACCATCATGTTCACCTTCTTATGTTAGCCATCTTACACATCTTAATCACTTTCTCTTAACAAACACAACCTTTTTTTTCTTACACTTTCCTCATTTTCATCATCACTTTCACTAACTTTCACTCATTTTCACCCCCTCACTTTCACTCACTTTCACCCCCTCACCTTCTCCTCCAGTGCCATATCTGCAACTTTCTCCTCTAGTAGTGCCGAGTCGCTAAAGTGATGCGTGTCTACCCAGCCTCCTTCTGGGTCACCTTCACTCTCTAACACCAATTCCTGTTCACTGCGGTACTCCATCTGTGGGCGTGGGCGTGGGCGTGGGGTGGGGGTGGGTGGGTGTGGGTGTGGGGGGAAGGGGTGTGGGATGGATGTGGGTGTGTGTGTGGGGGGAAGGGAGGTATGGGATGGGTGTGGGCGTGGGTGTGGGTGGATGTTGGGGGAAGGTGTGTGTGTGTGTGTGTGTGTGTGTGTGTGTGTGTTAGGGAGAGGGAGAAAAGGGTGTTTAGTTTAGTTTTTTTATTATTGTTATATATTATCTCTCTCTCTCTCTCTCTCTCTCTCTCTCTCTCTCTCTCTCTCTCTCTCTCTCTCTCTCTCTCTCATGGATATATCATAAATCATCTAATACACTTACTTTAATCTATTTAATTACTTGACTTCCCTATCACACACACACACACACACACACACACACACACACACACACACACACACACACACACACACACACACACACACACACCTGTTTGCATCTCTTATAGCACGGAACATTGCGTGTGATGAGGAATTGTTTGTCTGCAGGTAGGTATGGTTTAACCTTGGCCGGCTCCCCCCCCGCCCAGCACCAAGTAGGACAATGGTGGACGAGGTGATCACCAGCAGCTACGAACTCTTCAGGCGTCAACACTCCTGTCTCCTTGAACTTAGACTCCTGTGGGTGTAGAGGGGGAGGGGAGGACGTTAGGTTGGGTGATGTTATGTTATGTTACGTTAAGCTAGGTTAGAGAGGATAGAAATAGTAAAGAGGGTTAGGTTAAGTTAGGTGTGTTGTGGTAATAGTAATAGTAGTAGCAGTAGCAGTAGTAGTAGTAGTAGTAATAGTAATAGTAGTAGTAGTAGTAGTAGTAGCAGTAGAAGTAGAAGTAGAAGTAGTAGTAGTAGTAGCAGCAGTAGAAGTAAAAGTAGAAGTAGTAGTAGTAGTAGTAGTAGAAGTAGTAATAACAATAACAATAATAATAGTAACAACAACAATAATAATAGTAATAATAATAATAATACCTTTAATATCGGTGTTAGATATTCTGCCACCCCTAACGCCTTCCCTTTCACTGTATTAATAACGTTCTGCATGGCGGCGGGTAACTTGAGGGGTCACGAGGTCATACGAGGTCACAGCGAGGAAGAGACTAAGGAATTGCTAAGGTCACGCCTCTTTAGACTCTTTATCTTCTTCCTCTTGTGACCTTTTCTTCCTCTTCTTCTTGTGGCCTCGAGACAATAACAAGATGGACGACGAGACTAATTGTGTTTTGTTTATTATGAATTAAATTAGGTTTTTTGTTATTGTTTTGGTTATGTTTGGTTTGTTTAAGTTCGTTAAGGTTTATTTTTTGTTGTTTTGTGCATTTTTGTTAGGATTGTTTAGGTTTACTACGAGCGTATTTATGTGATGGAGATGACAGTAGATTTCTGGAAAGTTCTTATTTGTTATATTTGTCGTATCCTACACTTTGATATTATTAATAAACATTATATATTCAATTTAATTTAGATATTATATTAGAATCACTGTTTTAAACTCATTAATTTAAATACAATGGCGTTAAAAGAAAATATAAATAAACTTTTAGGCGACATTTAAACAACGATCAAACATTTTTCTAAACACATGAGTATAAATAAAAAATAACATAACTCATTCATATGCAACAAAAGCCATATAAATACAAAATAAATTAAACGCCTCGCCTTTTCATGACGTCACAAACCTAAACTCATGACGTCACGAATGTAAACAAACAGTGACGTCACGATGGCGGGGAAGCATGGCAGCGGCTCTCGACCTAAGTTCAGTATAGAAGACGCGTTTGAGGAGGATGCAGAGGACGTGGTGAGAATGTACGGCGCCATGACGGAACGCTCCCCCCTCAAGCCTAAAGGAGGAGGCAACATGGCGGACGAGGACGACGAGGAGGGAGGGGGTGGACGAGGAGGAAGAGAGGGAGGAGGAGGAGGAGGAGGAAGGAATCTACTTGTTATTCCTGATGTGGATGTGAGTTGTTTTTATTATTGTTATTGTTGTTGTTATTATTTGTTTTAATTTTTTTTTCCTTCCATATGTAAGTATTTTGGTATTTCTGCATAACTACTGTTGGTACGATATCGATATAATTATAAAGTGGTGTACATACTTGTTACTTGTTACTTGTTGTCGTTATTTAACAGGTCCCACTCCGCTAATGGCGCTCTGCAGGACCGTTCACGTATAATTTTATCAAACAGCATATGAATCACGAATAGTCATGTTATCAAAGTTGTAGCACTCAGAGAATAAGTATGTCTAACTTTCTCTTTAAATTCTTCATATCCTCAATCCGTTTAATATCAAGAGGAAGCTTGTTGTAAAGTTTTGGAGCGACAGACTTGAAAGTGTGAAATCCTGCAGTCCATGAAAATCTTGGTTTGAACAGTGTTAGTCCAACAGCCGCTCCGGGTATTGACACTTTCTTCCATTGGTTGAATTACATGCAAAAGATTTCTTAAATATACTATACATAGTGTACTCAACACATCTGTCAAGGTTTCAGACGGTTATGTTCGGTTATATAAGCTTTTTATATTTTATTACCCAAAAGTTAGGCATTTCATCCTAGATTTTCTTCCTGATTGCTGTATTATGTCCTATATTTGGTTATAATGACGCCCACCGCCTGAAACCTTGACAGATGTGTTGAGTTCACTATGTATAGTATGTAACACTTCATATATATATTGATATTGTACCAGCAGTAATTATGCAGATTTACCTATATTTTTATTATTTTTTTACTTTTATTATTATTGTTGTTATTATTATTATTATTATTATTATTATTATCATCATCATCATCATCATCATCATCATCATCATCATCATCATCATCATCATCATCATCATCATCATCATCATCATCATCATACTATCATTTTCTTAGTCTTTGGTCATAAATGGTAATTAATTAATATGTTCTTATTTATGCACGTAAATTACACGTACATTCACTTAACTATGATGTACGTACGTGTCTAACAAGCTTGTATTGTAATATTTAGGTTAGGTTAGATTAGCTGATGTTAGGTTAGGTTAGGTTAATATTACAAAGTGTTTAGAGATGGGGAGGTTAGGTTAGGTTAGGTTAATATTGCAAAGTGTTTAGAGATGGGGAGGTTAGGTTAGGTTAATATTACAAAGTGTTTAGAGATGGGGAGGTTAGGTTAGGTTAATATTACAAAGTGTTTAGAGATGGGGAGGTTAGGTTAGGTTAGGTTAATATTACAAAGTGTTTAGAGATGGGGAGGTTAGGTTAGGTTAGGTTAATATTACAAAGTGTTTAGAGATGGGGAGGTTAGGTTAGGTTAGGTTAATATTACAAAGTGTTTAGAGATGGGGAGGTTAGGTTAGGTTAGGTTAATATTACAAAGTGTTTAGAGATGGGGAGGTTAGGTTAGGTTAATATTACAGTGTCTAGAGATGGGGAGATTATGTTAGGTTAATATTACAGTGTCTAGAGATGGGGAGGCAGTGTCGTAGTGGATAGTGGTCGGGCCTACCAGGTGAGGGTGGTGCGTTTGACTCTCGGCACGTGCTGGCCACTCTTCTTTGGTGTAGATGGGACTAAAACCCCATCTAGAAACATGAGATGCCTCCAACCATGACTTCAGTGAGATGTCCTTGATGCTGTTTCACAATTGGTTGGCTAGTGTGGCGTCTCCAAGATGGCAAAACTCAATACATATGACTGTAGAATTTGACTTGGCGGTGACAGTTGAACAGCAATACAACTAATGACAAATAACATACCCAACTGAGGACCGATTAACCAAGGCAACTATCTCCTCAAAATAGCACTAGGCACAGCACTACTTGTTGCAGTCATACAAAATGTGATCTAAAGCAGAGTTAAGATGAGGTTTAAAGGCAGCAACAGAATCTGAGGACACAGCATATTCAGATAACCCGTTTCAAATGTCAATAACTCACTGGGAAGAAATGTGCCCTCATGTCCGTGCTATGGCCAGGAACAAACAGCTTGAGAGAGTGTCCCCTGGTGTCCCTATTTATATTCCTCACAAATAGGTAACTTGGTGTAACCGCAGAGTGGCCTAAGATCACCCACACACTGACTGCTATAATACTACCCTTGACAGGACTGTAAAGTTATATACTTTGAGCAACTTACACTGGCACCATGAACACCTCTATATGTAACGAGGCAGCAATTGAAGAATCTAACCAGCACTACTAACGGGCAGAGGCTGATCATCTAGGGCATCCTTCAACACCACCACACCCACCGCTAAAGGTTGAAATAAATAAAGATACAGCAGTGGTACCGCGTTGTCATCCACTATTCATCGGCTATTGGTACGGCAGTGTGTCTTAATATTGACCTGGTAAAGCATCGTTCAAGTTAGGTTAGGTATGGTTCGGTTTGGTTATGTTCAGTTATATAAGCTTTTTACCCAAAAGTTCGCCACGTGCCGTATCTATAAGGGAGCACTATGAGGATACGGCACTTGTTAGGTTAGGTTCGGTTATATAAGCTTTTTATATTTACCCGAAAAGTTAGGCTTGTCAGCTGCCTTAATATTATAAACTCACAGAAACTCACAGACGACTCCTGGAAGAGGCCGATTAAGCCTGTGACTCCAGCTCTGAATTACACACTCTGGATCTTGTGGTCATGTGGTCAAACCTGTGATCGAGGCTCCCTATTGTTGCAGTATAATCCAATCTCTGTTCTTCATCTATCCATACTTTATCTAACTTTCTTTCAAACTCACAAACTGATTCAACATTAACCACACTGACTGGGAGGCTATTCCAATTATTCACAACTCTGTCACAGAAGGAATACTTTCTGATGTCTAATCTTGCTCTTTGCTTGAATATTTTCTTTCCATGTCCTCGAGTTTCCAATCTTTCCTGCATCTTAAATAAGCCTTCACATACATCTCTATCGTACACTCCATTAACAATTTTAAAGGTTTCCACCATGTCTCCTCTTGATCTCCTATATGCTAATGTTGGTAGATCTAGTTTCTTCAACCTTTCTTCGTAGGAGAGATCTTTCAGGCTTGGTATCAATTTTGTTGCCCTTCGCTGAACTCTTTCAACAGCCTCCACATCCTTCTTCTTGTAGGGACACCACACTTGATTCGCATATTCAAGGTGTGGTCGAATCAACACCACATACAAAGATTTAAATATTTCCTCATCCAAGGCAATGAATGCCCGTCTTATTAACCCAGTCATCATGTTTGCTTTATTTATTTTCTCTGCAAAATGTTCATTGAAGTTTAGATCCTGGTCAATCATTACTCCTAAAAATTTTTCTACTTTAATCTGGTTTAAATCTTTATCCATAGTATATTGAAATGTATCTATATTTGTTTTACCAATCCTCATCAGGTTGCATTTCTTGGGATGAAACCTTAATAGCCATTTCTTTGACCACTCATTCATTCTATTGAGATCCTCCTGCAATTTCCTGCAGTCATTCTCATCTTTTATCCTTCTAAACACTTTGGTATCATCTGCATACAGAAAATTCTCACTATTTAGTATTTTTTCCGGGAGATCATTAATATATATAACAAACAAGAGAGGACCAAGGACTGATCCCTGAGGCATTCCACTTATCACTTCCATCCAGTCTGAACTTGTACCATTTACAATTACCCGTTGTTTTCTTTCGCCATGAAAGTCAGAAATCCACTCCAATATATCACCTCCTACATTAAAGCTTTTTATTTTCTCCAGCAATCTTCTGTGAGGTACCGTATCAAACGCCTTCTTAAAATCACCATAAGCGACATCCACAACTCCTCCTTCATCTAATATACTTGTCCATTTTTCCATTACAGTTATCAGTTGAAGCACTGTTGAACGTCCACTCATAAAGCCATATTGTTTCCTTGTGATGAGCTGATTATGATCAGGTTAGGTTATGTTATGTTGATATTAGGTGTAATTATTGAATTCAACCTCACTGTACCTAACTGAACCCAATCCGTCCAAGCCCCGCCACGTTGTTGTTGTTGCTTGGGTTCACTTTTCAACGGCACTCTTTCTTTTCCTTTTTTCTCATTATAACTTAACACACACACACACACACACACACACACAAGAACACAATTAAACTGTACTTGAAGGACGCCACATTACCAAGTACACAAGCCATCATAACATACCCACTTTCATCCTTATATCCTGTACTATTACTATTACTACTACCACTACTAACACCCTCCCCCTTCCCCCTTCCCCCAGGCTGTATCCCGCGACAGTGACTCCTTAATTCCTGGTGATAATAGCGGCGGCAACTTCTCTCCTTCCTCCCAATGGTGGTTCAGGCATCCCAAAGTGAGAGAGAAGTGGAGGGTGGTGGCGGCCGCGTTTGTACTGCTGCTGGTGGGCCTGGGTGAGTGTGTGTGTGTGTGTGTGTTGTGTTGTGTGGGGGACTGGGTAAGTGTGTGTGGGTGGGACTGGGTAAGTGTGTGTGTTTGGGGGTGGGTGGGTGTGTGTGTGTGTGTTGTGTGTGTTTCAGGATCTAGGTCAGTGTGTTTGGGGGTGGGTTAAGTGAATATGTTTGTGTGTGTGTGTGTGACTGGGTATGTGTGTGTTTGGGCTGGGTGATTGTGTGTGTGTGTGTGGGGAGGAGGGGGAGGCCTGAGTAAATGTGTGTTGGAGGGGAATAGGGACTGTATGTATGTATGTGTGTGTGTGTGTGTGTGTTATTAATTCTTGATTTGTATATATGTTAAGTTTCTTTTCTTATCTTTCTTTCTCGTTATCAAACTTAACTATTATACTTTTTTTCTATGACTGCTTGGGTGTATGTGTGTATTTCCTTGTGTGTGTGTGTGTGTGTGTATGTGTGTGTGTTCTAATTATAATTATACTTATTCATAAATTATATATTAGCTTTGATTACTTGTCTTTCTTTCTCTATTGAACTAAACTAATACATTTTTTATATATTCACCCAATTATTTATGTATTTATTTATTTGTAAGATTAATTTAACCAACATTAAATTCTGAAAACTAGAGAGAGAAAAAAAATTAAAACAGAAAAAAAAACAAAAAAACATTGAATTATAAAACCCCACAAACACAAAGTTGCACACACACACACACACACACACACACACACACACACACACACACACACACACACACACACACACACACACACACACACACAGATATATACACACACACACACCCTTCCTTCCCACACCCTTCCCTTCCCTTCCCTTCCCTTCCCTTCCCTTCTCTTTCCTTTCCTTCCCTTCCCTTTCCTTCCCTTCCCTTCCCTTCCCTTCCCTTCTCTTCTCTTCCCTTCCCTTTCCTTCCCTTCCCTTCCCTCCTCTTTCCTTTCCTTCTCTTCCCTTCCCTTCCCTTCCCTCACCCTTCCCCACCACACACACACACAAACACATATATACACACACCCTCCTCCCTCCACACACACACACACACACCCATCCCTTCCCTTCCCCCACCCCACACCCACACTAACACCCCCTTCCTCCACAGTCCTGCTAATCGTGGGGGTGGTAGTGGAAGCTGTCCCCTTAGAGAATCTATCTGGATTCGTCTTCATCATCGCTGGTTTAATCTGCTTCATACCCGGAGCTTACCATGTGGTTTACGTCCTTCTGGCAGTGTGGGGAAGGAGGGGATATGACTTTTATAACCTGCCGCTGTTTAATTAAAGGTCTGTGTGTGTGTGTGTGTGTGTGTGTGTGTGTGTGTGTTTGAGACAAGATATGCTTTCTATAACTTGCTGCTGTTTAATTAAAGGTCTGTGTGTGCGCGTGTGTGTGTGTGTGTGTTTTTGCTTATGATGTTTCCTTGAGCTTATAAAAGATAGTATTTCCTTGTGTGTTTGGAATGGAAAGTATTAAAGTGTGTGTGTGTGTGTGTGTGTGTGTGTGTGTGTGATGGAAGGTTAAAGATATTATTTATTTGTTTGTGATGAGAAAAAAGATCTAAAGAATTTACGTATTGTAGGTAGACTTTATAAGAAGTGTGCGTGTGTGCGTGTGCGTGTGCGTGTGCGTGTGCGTGTGCGTGTGCGTGTGTGTGTGTGTGTGTGTGTGTGTGTGTGTGTGTGTGTGTGTGTGTGTGTGTGTGTGTGTGTGTGTGTGTGTTGGAAATATAATGAAATAATACTCAAACTATTATAAGGAACTGAAATGTATTTATGCATGTGTGTGCATTTTAAAAAGATAAGTATATATGTATACAGAATTATATTATGCATATGTGTGCGTGTGTGTGCGCGTTTGTTTGTAAAGATATACATTTCTAAGCTTTAAAACACTCACAACTTTACGTTTATATCAATTAAGAAACAAAAACCAAACGCAACATTATCACAATTAGTATTATAGTTATTTATGTACATTAGATTAATTAAGACTCACTCCAACGTTCTATAACATTATTCAACGTCATTATTCTTGTCATTATTTACGAGGAAGTGTTTGAAAGGAATAGATGAATAAGCTATCTGGGTTGACAAAGTTGAATAGGCTTAGAGGCTGTGCTAGATGACATTGATAAGTGAATTGATATAATGTTGTTTTGGCCTAAAAATGTATTATGGCAGTAGTAGTAATAGTAGTACAGATTGACTATTACTCATCTAGCAACCGCGGGATCTTAGGACTGACTGATTTTCGAATTTTCTGAATGATCGATGTTTTATTCCGTGATTGTATGATTCTATGGTGTATATATTGTAACATTAAATGACTACGGTGCATTAAGGAAAGAAATCAACATTCATAATTTCTTGTTCACTTATAAAACGTCATTGGTTTAATCCAGTCAGCAGTTCATTTGTCAACTTAATTAATGTATCAATAGTTTTGACACCACTTGCTTTATCCACTGAGGTTGTACAGCGGTAGATTTGAACAATTACGTCAAATAAATGAGAAGGAATACCTGTTTGCTGCCAAGAGTGTGAGCAAACAGCTGATTCTTTGTACAGCGCCATCAAAACATCAACATACCCAGAGCCTCAAGCAAACATTTAATTCTTTGTACACCACCATCAAAACATCAACATAAACAGAGCCTCGGGAAATTTGAAACTGTGCTCGGAAATTCATGCCGGATAACTGATGGGACTAATATCGGTTGCTGGATTAGTGATGGTCAACCTGTAGTAGTAGTAGTGAGTTTACAGTTACAAATTTAAGGTTATTTTCAAGCCAAATTAAAGTATTTTGCATCTGTTTTGGGAAGAAAATATGGTGTTGAAATGTATATTACTTTTATTATTATTATTATTATTATTACGAGGGAAGGTGAATATTATAAGCTTTTTTTTGTTTATCTTGGAATTCATTTATTGATTTGATTTGTATTATATATTTTTCTTAAGATGTCATAATGATGAAGAGGTAATTTTTAGTATTATTAAATGGAGAATTGTGTGTGTGTGTGTGTGTGTGTATCGCTTCAAAGATGGTGATGTGTGGTTGGTGTGGTAGTGGTGTGGTAATGGTGATAGTGACAGTTTAACCAAAAACGAAAATGATGTATAGGCAATTGTGTTCATCTGACTTATACATATATTTATTAATACTGTATTGTGTGTGTGTGTGTGTGTGTGTGTGTGTGTGTGTGTGTGTGTGTGTGTGTGTGTGTGTGTGTGTGTGTATGTATGTACTTTCTTCATTGTATTTATTCTCCTTACTAAGTCAAGTTCATTGTGTTTCGTCTTTAATACACTGTTTTTATCATAATTTGACTTCAAACTTTCAATGGTTTTAACACACAAATACTTCTTATAGTATTATATTCCACTGGTCTGTCTGTCTGTCTGTCTCTATTTGTCTATCTTTCTGTCTGTCTGTCTATCTATCTGTTTGTCTATCTGTCTGTCTGTCTATATAACTATCTGTCTGTCTGTCTATCTATCTATCTAGTCAGTTAATTGGTTATTTTATCAGTCAGTTAATTATAAATGTTTTTGTATTACAGTATTATTAAGGTTTAGTTAGAAAGAATTATACTCTCTCTCTCTCTCTCTCTCTCTCTCTCTCTCTCTCTCTCTCTCTCTCTCTCTCTCTCTCTCTCTCTCTCTCTCTCTCTCTCTCTCTCTCTCTCTCTCTCTCTCTCTCTCTCTCTCTTGGGGCCACAAAACCACCTTGAAAGAAAGACATAATTGACAATAAATAAATAAATACACAAGGAAATAAAAAAAAAGTATAGAGTTGACAATGAAATTAAAAGTAGAAATAATTTTGTCGACATTTATCTTTTTACGTCAAACAAATGAGATTTTTTTAAATTGATTTTTTCAGCATCTATTAGGAATTTTAATGTATAGAGCACAATTTAGGATCTTTCTCTCTCTCTCTCTCTCTCTCTCTCTCTCTCTCTCTCTCTCTCTCTCTCTCTCTCTCTCTCTCTCTCTCTCTCTCTCTCTCTCTCTCTCTCTCTCTCTTTTGAAAGGAGATAATGGTGATGATAGCAATGGTTTAAGAAAAAAATATTGTTAAAAAAAATAATTATGACTTAGAGAGAGAAATGAATATTGTGATGATGAAATGGACTTAGAAAATGTACTTTGTGATAAGAATGAATTTATAAATGTTTTTGTATTACAGTATTATTAAGGTTTAGTTAGAAAGAATTATACTATTTAATGATTAATGATAATGATGGTGTGAAATAATTAGTTTAGATTCACAATATTTACAACACCAACACAAGAATGATCATTATTATTATTATTCTGTCTGTCTCTATCTATTTCAGACATTTTGCTCAACATCTTAAAATATTCTTGTTTGTTTCTTTTCTTCTTCTTCTTCTATTTATGTATTTATCTACTTATTTGCTTCTTCCTCCATTCATCTAGCCTTCCCTTTTACTTCCTTCCTTCCTTCTTACGCACATGAATTACGTACATACAGTCTAAGAACGCACATAGCTAGTAGTCTTATGTTAGCATGTGTATGGATGTGTACGTTGAAAGCTATGTACGTATGCCTAGTATGTATGTGTGTGTGTCTGTGTGTGCACGTCTGTGTACAAATTTTAAATCCAGGTTTTTCAGAATACTCAAAAATATATATATTGATGGGGTTTTTTAATCTCAAATTCTTGTCATTTTACTTTGTTTACATTTTTAATCTATTTCATAATTATTTTTTTTGATGGGAAAGATGAAAGGATAGAATAGGAGGGGGCTGAGTGAAGGGAAGAAACAAAGAGGAAGGGGTTTAGTGAAGGGAAGGAAGGGAGGGATGAAGAGATAGAGAGGAAGGATTTAGTGAAGGGAAGGAAGGAAAGTCAGAGAGAAAGAATACTCACTCACATTTAACAATATATAACTTTACTCTATTAGTGTTATATATATACTTTTATTTATATTAATATTTTGTAACCCCGTTGTAATATGTGAGACTTGAACAGGCTTTACAATACACTACATTTTCAAAATCATTATATTAGTACACTTTTGGTAATGATGTAATACAATTATAAGGTTTAATAATGTTTTTTTCACTTATAGAACTCAATATATATTTCTTTTATTTACAGTATTTTTCATTTTATTTTACGTTTTATATCTACGTAATGGTACAGCGTATAAAAAGAAATATATGTTACTGCACAAACATTACATAATATTTCTACATAATAATATATATATTTTAAAAGTTTTACGTATATAATACTAGGATAAATAAGTATGTTGTAATCCCTTGTATATAAATTATAAGTATGTATGTATGTGTGTGTATGTGGTTGGCCTGTTCCATTGTAAATAAAGTGTGAAGCATTATTCCTGGTCATTTATATTATATACATTCCTTTGTATCGGACTAAGATGATAAAGAAGAATAGGTGCATGATTTTTTTTTTTCTCTCTCTCTCTCTCTCTCTCTCTCCTCCTCCTCCGGGTATGCGGGTGAATTTTCTTTCACCTCAGGGAATTTGACGTCCCTGCCTTGCATAGTCTGGTCACCCTTGGACTGCACCCTAACAGTGCTAAGTCCCCCGTGCCAGGGTGAGTGAGTCCCTCCGTGCCAGGGTGAGTGAGTCCCCCCCGTGCCAGGGTGAGTGAGTCCCCCCGTGCCAGGATGGGTGAGTCCCCCCATGCCAGGGTGAGTGAGTCCCCCCCGTGCCAGGGTGAGTGAGCCCCCCCGTGCCAGGGTGAGTGAGTCCCCCCCGTGCCAGGGTGAGTGAGTCCCCCCGTGCCAGGGTGAGTGAGTCCCCCCGTGCCAGGATGGGTGAGTCCCCCCATGCCAGGGTGAGTGAGTCCCCCCGTGCCAGGGTGAGTGAGTCCCCCCGTGCCAGGATGGGTGAGTCCCCCCATGCCAGGGTGAGTGAGTCCCCCCGTGCCAGGGTGAGTGAGTCCCCCCGTGCCAGGATGGGTGAGTCCCCCCGTGCCAGGGTGAGTGAGTCCCCCCGTGCCAGGGTGAGTGAGTCCGCCCGTGCCAGGGTGAGTGAGTCCCCCCGTGCCAGGGTGAGTGAGTCCCCCCGTGCCAGGGTGAGTGAGTCCCCCCGTGCCAGGATGGGTGAGTCCTCCCGTGCCAGGGTGAGTGAGTCCCCCCGTGCCAGGGTGAGTGAGTCCCCCCGTGCCAGGGTGGGTGAGTCCCCCCGTGCCAGGGTGAGTGAGTCCCCCCGTGCCAGAGTGAATGAGTCCCCCCGTGCCAGGGTGGGTGAGTTCCCCCGTGCCAGGGTGGGTGAGTCCCCCTGTGCCAGGGTGAGTGAGCCCCCCGTGCCAGGGTGAGTGAGTTCCCCTGTGCCAGGGTGAGTGAGTCCCTCCGTGCCAGGGTGAGTGTTACTTACGACCTTAACACTGTACAAACTTACCTTAAGACCAGTTACAGGTGTGACTTTCCCTCCCTTCTCTTATCTATGAAGGTTCTCTCATCCTTGTTCTTCATGGTAATTGGTTCTCCTTCCTTCAGTAACAGATCATCCTTTGCTTTCAGTGGAGGTGTGTGTGTGTGGTCTTACCTCACCACTGAAGGAAATGTTACAGCTTGTTGGTCTGTGTAAGGGCGTCTGATCCTGATCCTCTCTTGGCTGCAGGTGTTGCTGGCCAGGCCTTGGAGGGGTTAATGATGCTTGAGTTAGTATGAGTTTTGGAAGGTGAGACTGGTTGGTGGTTTCCTTTCCTCCTTTGCCCGTTGTGCTCTGAGTGACTACACCGTCTTGCTCTATGGGACAAAGCTGTAGGGAAACTACCTGTAAGCACCGGGTTGTGAATGTTACCTACACTCGTGATTGTCTCAGGACAAATCTATTGGTGTTTGTGATATTTTCAGTACCGTGTGGCAGCAAGCTGTGTTGGAAACATTTAACACAACAGTATATTTGTCCATGTATTTACTTATTCGATTTTGATTCATGGTCACAATTTTTTTTTTTCCTGAATGTTAAGTCTCCGTCCACTTGTAACACTAGCAAATGTGGGATGCGCCGGCATAGTGTGTCAGTACTTGTGTGAATCAGCGTTGTGTTGATGTTCTATTCAAAAACACTTTATAATGTAAATGTAATGCAGAAAGGAAACCACAAACTGGAAAAGAAACATTGTCACCAAAAGAGGATATCAATGCTGTAAAGGTATTCATTGGTGTTGATGTGGGAGTGACTCCAGCACGGGATGACGCGGCCTCACAACACACACACACACACTGATCTTTCTTCTGCTTCACTGGATGGGTCTCAGTCTGATTCGTGATGTCAAACGTACACGATCATCAAAACCGTTGATAACCTTCACTCCTTTGAACATGTTACATATGTTTGGATGCCTCGGAGGGTGATTTCAGACATCCTTAGCATGGTGTCAGATAGTCAAACTTTGATGCCATTCTTCAAACAGTCGCAGAAAGTGTTTGTGTCATCCAGGCAACAGGCTGGATGACATCACAGTGTGTAAAGACGTCACAAGCAAACACAAACACAAACACACTTCAACATTCACATACAAAGGAAGCACAGACAAGTCCTACTGGACCTAACAAGGCTGTCCCTGTCCCTGTACAATTGAGTCCCACTTAGCAAGAGTTTAATTAACGCGAAAAGCAGTTAAAACAAGCTATCATCTACCAAGAAAAAAGGGTGGCCTGCCTCAGCCCCACCCACGCCACACTCCACCACCCACGCCACACCCCACCACCCACTCCACAGCCCACCACCCACAACCCTTATCCCATAAGTCTGAAGTGTCTGTGTCGCGTATTCCACTCGTGGCTGTGTAATCCTTATCGCACAGCACCACACGGTTTGAAATAGAGCCTCAGTGAATCAACTGTGAGGACAATATGGAAAAAGGAAGTTGATGTCAAAGTGTCTGTCAAAGCACATGGAACTTCTCAGTGTAATGGTTACAAGCGTGAGTGGGATGAAAAATTGATAAAAATGGAGATTCCTTGCTTTGTGGATTGATAAGAAAGAAAAAGAAGGCAGTTCAGTGGACAAACATTAGATCAAGCAAGTGATGTGTCTTTATGAAGGGATTTATCATAAGACAAATGTTTGTTGAGGTAACTTTCATGCCTCCAATGGATCACTAATTACAACCACAAAAGTCAGAGCCAAGTGATCACCAAATTAATTTTTCACATTGGTTATATTCAATTAGCGTGACCGCATCCATCCACCTAATTCTCAACTGTACGTCAAAGCAACACCATCGGAGGAGCTGCTTGAACAACACTGCCGTATGATCAAGTATTACAAACTTAAAATTAACAATAATAATATACATTTTGGAATCCTTTCACGAGTCAGTGTTGATCAGATAGTCAATAGAAAGGAATTCATTACCAACAATTGACTTGAATCTCTTTACCATCAAGAGAACATACAATTTATTAACTTATGGAACAAAATTTACCGCAACACTGTATGTTCATTATCAGTCTTACACTTACACTGTAGACTGTTTAGAGGCAGCTTTGTACGGCTGGTGTGCTATCCTGTGTTCCTTTTAAGTCCAACAACACAGTGATGACAATTGCAACACTTCCATCGCAAGGAAACAAACCGTAACAGTGATTCAGGAGTCAAACTGCATCAAAGGTTGTTACATAGATGTGTGAAGCCTTCGTAATAATTGTGAAGAAAAATCCATATACTATGTTCTTTAGCTACGTACGTAAGAGGCAAAAAAAGAAATGGGAGATGAACTCAAATTTATATCAAAATATTAAGTTGATACATAGAAGATGAGTTTCACCAAAGTTTGAATTGTATTTTGTAGCAATTGGTGTCGATGAAAAAATTACAAGACAATCAATGGAATGAATTAAGACTTTAACAAATAATGAAAAAATTCCGTCAATTAATCAAGATCATAAAATGTTCTGATTAGTATAATTGGAATGTATCGCTAAATATCTTTAAATTTTAACATGAAAAATACTTGAAAAATCATTGAATAATATAACAATATACTAATTATCATGAAAAATATAAACAATCGTAAAAATGAAAGAAACTCAGAATCAAACTTATATAATCAGTGAAAACAAATTTTGTCAACTTTGATATAATACAATGAAGATAATGACGACCATGATGATGATAACAATAACAAAAATCTTTCACATGAAGACAATCAATGAGTGATGATGATGTGATGGAGAGAGAGAGAGAGAGAGAGAGAGATTCTAGGTGTCAGGCTGTGGTGAGTCTTGACTGTGGTTCGTAAACATCCTGTGGGGGACATCCTGTGGGTCTGTGGACAGAGAGAGAGAGAGAGAGATATTTTAGGTGTCAGGCTGTGGTGAGTCTTGACTGTGGTGTAAACATTCTGTGGGTCTGTGTACAGAGAGAGAGAGGTTCGTCTCATCCAATCAGAGGAAGAGATAAAGAATGAGGAAAATATGATAAAAAGAGGAATGAAAAAAAAAAATAATAATATGATAATAATAATAATCTGATCTTCCTTTAATCCCAATCTTCATCGCTTCCCTCCTTTTCCTCCCTTCCTTCCTCTTCGCCGTTGGAGGTGAGGGGGGGCGGGGGGATGAGGGAGGAGATCTTGTCCATGGTGGAATGGGAGTGGGTGCCCCCACCCCCCCCTGACTGACGGAGGGGCTCACCAGGATTCTTCTGTGCCCCTGAAATACCCTGAGAGAGAGAGACAAAAAAAATAGAAATGTTTTAGTTTGTATTATTATTATTATTTATTAGTTAATTGTAATGTGGGGGGGAAAATGTGCCAGGCAACAAAGGCCATATGGCACTATTGGGGTAGTAGGGTTGGGTAGCAGGACTAGGGGGGGGGAGGGTCGGGTAGGGGTTAGATAAGATGAAGGACGTTGACGGCACGGAGAAACATTATCAGTAGGGAATAAGACTCGGAATGGGGGAAGGTGAGGGAGGCGCGTTCGCAGGGGGTAAAGGACTGGGGTCCATATCCATAAAAAGCAAGGAAGAAGGAAGGGCGTCAGGAGCGGGCGAAGTAGGGGGAGAGGAGATTGGTACGGGAGTAGCCAGGTGGTAGGGGAAGAGAGAGGAGAGATCGGGCAGCAGAGGAAGGTGGAGGAGGGGCAGACGAAGGGGACTGCACTGAAGAACAGGTGGGGTAAGACGAGGGGGGGAGGGCCGAGCGCTGGGGGAGGAGGGAGTGTCGAGAAGGGGAGACAGCAGAGGGAGAAGGTGGAGGAGGGGGAATCGGGGTAGGTGGGGGGGGTGAACAGAAGCCACGACCTGGATAAGAGGCCGGGAGGGAAGGGGGCAAGGAGGTAGGAGGGGAGGACAAGGGAGCCATGTTCTTTATGAACGCAGCGATGGCATCAAGGGTATCACCCTCGGAAGGGGTGGGAGAGGAAGGTGCAGGGCGAGGCTTTTTAATGAGGTGGAGAGGGGGCAAAGAGATCAAGGCAGAAGCGGGAGAAGAGGTTGGAGGGAGAGAGGAGACCAAAGCTTCAGAGTAGTGTTGTCGCTTGGTAGAGTGGGAGCACTGGGGGTGTGGAGAGGGAGGGGCAGGAGTACAGGCAGTGATGGAGGTAGGAGTATCAGGGTCAAGGACAGCAAAAGAATTAGAGCAGGAGATGGAGGATGGAGGGGGGGAGGGGGAGAAGAAAGAGGAAGGAGGTAGAGGAGAGGGGTGGGTGGAAGGAGGGGTAGGGGAGGGAGGCCGAGGATCGGGGTGGGAAGAAGAGGACGTGGCTGGAGAGTGAGGGGCAGAGGCAGAGACATGGCAAGGAGAGGGGGTGAAGCCTAGGCGACGGGCTTCCTGACGGGCCTCACGTAATGTGAGACCGCCACGGAAGCGAATACCAGCGACCTCAGCCTCAAACTTATAAGCTGGGCAGCCACGGTAGAGAACATTATGAGGGCCACCACAATTGTAGCAGTGCCGGGTAGTAGCAGGGCATTGATCGCGGGTGTGGGTAAAGCCACACAAAGGGCAGCGGAGAGCAGAGCGGCAGTGTTTTTCTGGGTGTCCAAAGCGCCAACAGTTTCAGCACTGTCGAGGTGGAAGAACATAAGGCCAGACGGGGAGCATGACGCCCCCAACGTAGACTTGGGTAGGGAGTTCGTGGCGCTTAAAGGAGATCCGAGCAACATTGGCGGGGGTTTTCTGGCGACCTCGGGGAGACAAGGTGTAGCAGCGGACGTTGACAGCGTCATACTCACTGAGTAGGTCGAGAAGATCAGTATGACAGTCTGACCAGACCTTGTCATCAATAGGGCAGTCTTGTGGGGAGATGGAAACAGTGCCAGTGCACGTGTTGAGACAGTCGTCAGGGGTCACACAGAAGGGATCACCAGATGGGGCCAACAAGTTGGTCATGGCCTGAGACTGAGTCTCAGAATCCACACGTACCAGGCGTGAACGGTCAGGTCGGGTCTGGAAGTGGATCTTGCCCACTTGTTCCTTTAAGCAGCATTGAAAGTGGAGGGTATTCTCAGCGAAGGGAGTGGAGGGGGGAATAGTAAAGAAGCTATCCCAGCGGGGGTGTGAATAGAGGCCGTGGTAGTGGTAGAGAAGGATGAGGAACGAACCCTGAGGGAGGCGGGGTGGTGGTAGCAGGAGAGAGAGAAGATGTGGGAGGTGGGGCATAGGATGGAGAAGCTGTGGAGGGGACAGGGGTACAAGGGAGAGTAGTGGGAGTAGAAGGGTGATATAGTAGTAGGGGTCTGAGGAACAGGCAGAGAAGTCGAGACCAGGTCCATTGGGCAGGCAGAAGTGTCAGGGAGGGGGGCGACCAGCAGCAGAGGCCTCGAAGGACTGGTCGGATACCACTCGAGGGGGGCATGGTGAATTTTGATTATCCATATACTGATATGAATTAATAAGAATGGCATCGGGGGTCACAGGTAAACCGCCTACCGGATCGGCAAAAGGGGCCGAGCGTTGCCGCCGGGGACGGGGTACCTCATCCCCCACAGGACTACCCGGTTTAAAAGGTAGCCCTTATGGTACCAAAAGTTTGCCCCACAGCGGCGAGCAAAGACCCCGGCCTCGATGCCTACTGGCCCAGGCACCCTCCAGCCAACACAGGACGGCCCACGATGGGCGATCCCCCTGGCGGGCGGCACTGGTGACCCACACCAGCCTATGGTCGGGAACAACTTGTCGGGCCCTGACGGACACGCAAGCCCCCCCACCATGTCAAGGTAGATTCCACGGGGGGATTTATTAGTTAATTACATCATTATTATACTATACTTATGCATCTTATATTTCAACAACTTATATTTACATCTTATGTCTTATTCTATTTACTCTCTCTCTCTCTCTCTCTCTCTCTCTCTCTCTCTCTCTCTCTCTCTCTCTCTCTCTCTCTCTCTCTCTCTCTCTCTCTCTCTCTCTCTCTCTCTCTCTCTCTCTCTCTCTCTCTCTCTCTCTCTCTCTCTCTCACCTTGCGTCGCTGTGAGAGTCTGTTGAAAAGGTCACTCATAAGGTCACCTGCCGGGGCCTTGGCACCAGACGAGGCCTGAAAACAAACACCACAACATGTACTGCTTCAACACTATACAATGTTACAGAGGGTGGTGGTGGTGGTGGTGCCGCCAAGACTCCCTACTCTGCCTTTTATCATCCTTCACACCTAAAGGATGATGTACTGTTCTCTTCTCCTCTGCATGGAGTACACACGCGTTGAGCTGGTTGAGTCTCCCAATAGTTGAGGTGTGATGCACTGCGTGAATTTTGGTGGTGAATGATCTCTGGGTTACCTATGCATGACCACAATATGTAATGTAGTTTTAACTAGTATAACATCTGCACCAGTTGTGTTTGTGTTTATGTAATGTCAATGCTCTCCAGCCTTCAGAATACTATAATATAAACCTTTTATAATATAAACTTTTGTTTTATTTACCATTTACCATTTTTTACATAATTTGATATTAGAATCAGTGATGTAGAAGAAATATTGTAATGCCTTAAAATGGGTGAGGGGGGATATCCCTTTAGCCAATGGGGTAGACAAAGGGAGTAAAGAATTGTACTGGTTTACTAAAATTAGCACCAGTGCCTGTTATAGCATGGGGCACACCAGTCAAGAGTGGGTGCTGTGGAACTGATTCATTTGAGAAGAATGTGGAAAGGCTATATGAGATGGGCTTGATAAATAATTAAAAATAAGCTTTCAAAAGGTGAGGGTAATGCTGGAAGTACAGGAGCGAGCATAGTGTTGGCCGCTGGAGGCGACACCTGGCGGCCAGAACAAAAAGTTAACATTGAGTGGACTGTCCTGGTAAGTGTAGAGTTATTGGTGAAAGGAAAAGTAAGTATGAAAGGTAACAGGAGTACACGTATATAGTATTATCAACCTTACTCAAAGCTATGCATCAGAAACTTGGTTAGCAGTCAAGAATACGTGGTGTGGAAAGGAGGTATTTGAATCCAGACAAGTGTAAATTAATGAATGTTGGTAATTTGGAAGGGAAAATCCTCAAAACAGGTACAATATAAACAGGGTAATGAGGCTAGAAATAGGGCTAATAGGTTGTTAGGATTCATTACTAGACGTATTAAAAGTAGAAGTGCTGAGGTTATTTTGAAACTGTATTTAGCGTTAGTCAGACCTCACCTCAACTATGCAGTGCAGTTTTGGTCCAAGTATTATAGAATGGATATAATTTTGTTAGAGTCAGTGCAGACAAGGATGACCAAAATGATAGAAGGGATTCGTAATTTTAGCTATGAAAGGAGACTAAAACTTTTGAAATTACACTCACTGGAGCGACGTAGAGTAAGGGGAGATCTTATTTAAGTATTTAAGTGTTAGAAAGGTTTTAATAAGGGGGATGTAGGAAAAGTTCTTATGATCAGTAGTCAGGAGAGCACAAGAAATAACGGATTCAAACTAGAAAAATGTAGATTTAATAAAGAAATAGGCAGAAATTGGTTTACAAATAGGGTGGTAGATGATTAGAACAGACTCAGTCAGCAGTTAGTTAGTGCACAGACAATAGGGAGTTTTAAGAGGAGACTAGACGACTTCATGGATGGGGATGAGAGGTGGATGTAGGTAATAAGGGAGTATTGGAGTAACAGGACTAAACAGCTTTATGGATGGGGATGAGAGGTGGGTGTAGGTAATAAGGGAGTATTGGAGTAACAGGACTAAACAGCTTTATGGATGGGGATGAGAGGTGGATGTAGGTAATAAGGGAGTATTGGAGTAACAGGACTAAACAGCTTTATGGATGGGGATGAGAGGTGGATGTAGGTAATAAGGGAGTATTGGAGTAACAGGACTAAACAGCTTTATGGATGGGGATGAGAGGTGGGTGTAGGTAATAAGGGAGTATTGGAGTAACAGGACTAGACAGCTTTATGGATGGGGATGGGAGGTGGATGTAGGTAATAAGGGAGTATTGGAGTAACAGGACTAAACAGCTTTATGGATGGGGATGAGAGGTGGGTGTAGGTAATAAGGGAGTATTGGAGTAACAGGACTAAACAGCTTTATGGATGGGGATGGGAGGTGGATGTAGGTAATAAGGGAGTATTGGAGTAACAGGACTAAACAGCTTTATGGATGGGGATGGGAGGTGGATGTAGGTAATAAGGGAGTATTGGAGTAACAGGACTAAACAGCTTTATGGATGGGGATGAGAGGTGGATGTAGGTAATAAGGGAGTATTGGAGTAACAGGACTAAACAGCTTTATGGATGGGGATGAGAGGTGGGTGTAGGTAATAAGGGAGTATTGGAGTAACAGGACTAAACAGCTTTATGGATGGGGATGAGAGGTGGATGTAGGTAATAAGGGAGTATTGGAGTAACAGGACTAAACAGCTTTATGGATGGGGATGAGAGGTGGATGTAGGTAATAAGGGAGTATTGGAGTAACAGGACTAGACAGCTTTATGGATGGGGATGAGAGGTGGGTGTAGGTAATAAGGGAGTATTGGAGTAACAGGACTAGACGACTTCATGGATGGGGATGAGAGGTGGGTGTAGGTAATAAGGGAGTATTGGAGTAACAGGACTAAACAGCTTTATGGATGGGGATGAGAGGTGGGTGTAGGTAATAAGGGAGTATTGGAGTAACAGGACTAAACAGCTTTATGGATGGGGATGAGAGGTGGATGTAGGTAATAAGGGAGTATTGGAGTAACAGGACTAAACAGCTTTATGGATGGGGATGAGAGGTGGGTGTAGGTAATAAGGGAGTATTGGAGTAACAGGACTAAACAGCTTTATGGATGGGGATGAGAGGTGGATGTAGGTAATAAGGGAGTATTGGAGTAACAGGACTAAACAGCTTTATGGATGGGGATGAGAGGTGGGTGTAGGTAATAAGGGAGTATTGGAGTAACAGGACTAGACGGCTTTATGGATGGGGATGGGAGGTGGATGTAGGTAATAAGGGAGTATTCTCTCTCTCTCTCTCTCTCTCTCTCTCTCTCTCTCTCTCTCTCTC
>JAXIVD010000965.1:5000-22500 GCA_036785275.1 Cancer borealis | reverse complement strand
AATAAATAAAATACTTGTTACATAAGAACATAAGAATTGATGAGACTGCAAGAGGCCAGTTAATGACCTACACGAGGCAGCTCCTTGTCCCCCACCCTTGGAATAATCCAATATTTAGCCATCCCACCTGTCATCCCTATCCATACTCTGATCCAACCGTCTTTTAAAGCTACCTATTGACTCACCACTTACTACATGTCTATCCAGCCTATTCCAATCGTTCACGACTCTGTTAGTGAACCAATATCTACCTAGGTCTGTCCTGAATCTAAGTTTTTCTACCTTGTACCCATTTCCACGTGTCCTATCCTGGCTACTAAATTATAAAACTTGATCAATGTTTCCCTTATTAATTCCTTTTACCCATTTGAAAATCTCAATCATATCCCCTCTTGTCCTCCTTCTCTCTAGGGAGTGGAGGTTAAGACGTTTTAACCTATCTTTGTAGGATAAATTTCTCAGCCCCTGAATCATCTTGGTCATTCTTCTCTGAACTGCCTCCAAGAGCCTACATCCTTCCTATAATAAGGGGAACAAAATTGAGCTGCATAATCTAGGTGGGGTCTAACTAACGCTAAATACAACCTCAGAATGACCTCAGAACTCCTATTTGTCACACACCTACTAATAAATCCCAGTATCTTGTTGGCCCTATTTCTAGCTATAATACACTGTTCCCTGGGGCACAAGTCACTGCCTATTTGAACTCCTAAGTCCCTCACACTATATGACCTTCCTAAGGTAGTGTCATTTAATGTGTAGTCTACAGACCTATTACCTTTACCTACGTTCATAATGCTACACTTGTTAACATTAAACTGCATCTGCCATTTCTCTGACCACTCGTACAATCTATTTAAGTCATCCTGCAGCATCCTAACATCATCTAAATTCTTTACCTGTCTTCCTATCTTTGTGTCATCGGCAAATTTACTGATATCACTATTTATTCCTGTCTCTAAGTCATTTATATAAATTATGAATAACAACGGTCCTAGTACTGATCCCTGTGGTACCCCACTAGTGACATTACCCCATTCTGATTTCTTCCCATTGATCTGTACCCTCCTGTTCCCTACTAGTAAGCCATCCCCTAATCCATTCTAGTACCTTCCCATCTATGCCGTGAGCCTTAACTTTACTTAACAGTTTCCTATGGGGTACTCTGTCAAAGGATTTACTGAAGTCCAAATAAACTATATCATACTCGTCCCCCTTATCTATGGTTTCAAATACTTTCCTATAGAAGGATAATACATTTGTGAGGCATGACTTCCCCTTGCTAAAACCATGTTGACTATGTCTAATTGGCTTGTGTTCATGTAAATGTCTTCTAATTGCCCTTGCTATGATAGCTTCTAACATCTTGCCTACCACTCATGTTAAACTAATTGGGCGGTAGTTACTACTGTAGTTACTATTGTAATGTTTAAAAAGGATCTGATACTCTTAGAATGCATGATTTAAAGGGTTTCAATGCTCTCTCTCTCTCTCCTCTCTCTCTCTCTCTCTCTCTCTCTCTCTCTCTCTCTCTCTCTCTCTCTCTCTCTCTCTCTCTTCTCCCCCCCTACGTACGGGTTGTGGGTGGTGTTGAAGAGCAGCAGTGATGTGACAGAGGAGAGGTGGGGGGCAGCCTGCCTAGCCCGTCCTCCCTCTCCGTCTCCTGCTCCACCACCCTCCTGTCTAAAGCGCTCTTCCTCTCACGCACGTGGTAAAACTGTAGCTTGTCCTGGGGTGGGTGGGGGGGGGAGGGGGAGGGAGGGAGAGAGAGAGAGAGAGAGAGAGAGAGAGAGAGAGAGAGAGAGAGAGAGAGAGAGAGAGAGAGAGAGAGAGAGAGAGAGAGAGAAATGAAGGATGGGAGCGAATAAAGAGAGATAGAACGAGGGTGAAAAATAATTAGTTACTTTTCTATTGTTATATTTTTTTTTAAAGAGAGTTGAAGTTGTTACATTTATATATTATCTATGGTAAGAGAAAATGATTAACTTTATAGTATGTATGTCAAACAAACTTGCATTAATAATATTTCCTATTCCTTTCAATATCTCTCTTTCTTCATATATTCCTCTTTCATAATTATCTATATTCTTTCTTTCTTTCTTTATTTATTCTAATCATTCATTCTTTATTTATTTCTTTTCCTTATTGTGTTATTTGTCAAACTCTCTCTCTCTCTCTCTCTCTCTCTCTCTCTCTCTCCCCCCCCCCCCGCCTCACCTGCAGGGGAGTGTGTAGAAGGGTGTGGTCCTGGTGTGGTGTGATGGGCGTGGTGAGGTAGGGCAGCGGTGCCTTGCCTGTGTTCACCTTGTGGTAAGGTTTGTACACCTCACCACCCGGGTACTGAGCACTCGAGAACACCTGCCGGGAGATGAAAGGCAAGTTATAAAGGGATTCAAGAAAGGCGTTGCACCATCTGATACACTGAATTAAACTATACAACTATCATTATGAATATTTGTTTCATGACTAATAATTACACAGTAAAATGAAATTGTATCTTTTTCCAAAACATGACTTTCCTCCTCTTTTTCTCGTAAGATATTGTAAATATCATTGCACCATCTGATAGACCTAATTAAATTCTACAACTGTAATTATGAATATTTGTTCTATGTTTAATAATTATGCAGTAAAATGAAATGGTATCTTTTTTCCAAAACATGACTTTCTTCCTCATTTTCTCGAAAGCTATTAAAGATATTGAAAATATCATTGCAGCATCTGATACACCTAATTAAACTGTACAACTGTCATTATGAATATTTGTTCTATGACTAATAATTACGCAGTAAAATGAAACTGTTAGTATCTCCCAAAACATGACTTTCTCACCTGGGTTTGGTTAGGTTAAGGAGTGAGTGTGTTAGGTTAGCTTTCAGGCAGGATTGGATCCAAGTACAGGCGACTGTACTTAAGTACAACTACATGTACATGTATATTTTTCAAGTACAAGTACAAGTACAAGTACCTGGATACAAGTCACTTTGCTATGTACTTATGTACAAGTACATGTCATTGTACTTAAGTACAAGTACAATTATGTCATTGTACTTAAATACAAGTACAAATACATGTCATTGTACTTAAGTACAAGTACAAGTAAATGTCATTGTACTTAAGTACAAGTACTTTCTGTGATCAAACAACCATCCTGTCACAGGTATGTTCATGATGAAAGTTAGTAGTGTTGTTATATACACACTAATGGTTACATACAATGATGAAAGTTAGTAGTGTTGTTATATACACACTAATGGTTACATACAATGATGAAAGTTAGTAGTGTTGTTATATACACACTAATGGTTACATACAATGATGAAAGTTAGTAGTGTTGTTATATACACACTAATGGTTACATACAATGATGAAAGTTAGTAGTGTTGTTATATACACACTAATGGTTACATACATTGTAGTGAACTTTGTGTTGATACTATTGTGTAAATATTATTAACACAATACTATCAACACAAAGTTCAATACAATGTATGTACAGAATACAACTTTGGATTAAATACAATGTACTTGTTTGTACTTGAATGTATTTTTCAAGTACTTTGTGTCTAAGTACAAGTACAAATATAAATAACATTTCAAACTCCAAGTACAAGTACAAGTACATACACTTGGCCTCAACCCTGGTTATGTAATGTTATGTTTGGTGTGTTACTTTACCACACCTGAGTAGCTTTAGTGATGCCAGTGAGCCTGTCCACCTTGGCCTGTGCATTGGCGGCTCTCTGCTGCAGGTCTGCCAGTGTGGACGTGGTGGCTGGGGGGGACGGGGGAGGATTACAACTTGGTAGGATTGTGTAGCAGAGAGAGAAAGAGAGAGAGAGAGAGAGAGAGAGAGAGAGAGAGAGAGAGAGAGAGAGAGAGAGAGAGAGAGAGAGAGAGAGAGAGAGAGAGAGAGAGAGAGAGAGAGAGAGAGAGAGAGAGAGTAAGAGAAAAAAAAAAAATAAGTTGATAGGATTGTTTTTCTCTATCTCTTTTCATCCTTTTCTTTGTCTATTTTCTCTCCCTTTCCTCTTTCTCTCTTTTCATCCATCCATCCATCCATTTATTTGACAACAATTCTTTCCCTCCTTCATTCACCTTCATCTTATCACTCTTCCTTTCTTCCTTCCTTCCTTCCTTCCTTCCTTCCTTCCTTCCTTCATCCATCCATCCACCTTATCATAATTCCTTCCCTACCCTCCCTCACTCCATCACCCATCCCCATCTCCCCCCCCCCACTTCACCCACTCACCCGCCAGCCTCGCCGTGATGGATGAGAACACCTGGTCCACTACATCCTCAAGGTGACACAACACATCCACACAGGTGTTCACGGTCTCAACACGACTTTGCTCGGCTGGGATTAACGGGATTTCTTGTCTGTCTCCCACCACCATCATGCCAGGCTGTGATGGGGGGAGCGAGGATTAGGAAAGGTGATTGTAGGATTGGTAATGGTGATTGGAGGATTGGTAATGGTGATTGTAGGATTGGTAATGGTGATTGGATGATTGGTAATGGTGATTGGAGGATTGGTAATGGTGATTGGCTGGATGCTGTGATGAGAGGATTAATAGTAATAACAATGATGATAACAATGATGATATAAATAACAACACTCATACTAATAATGATAGTAATAATAAAGTCAATTTTTACATCTTCACCAGAATGCAGTTGGATATAAACAACACTTTTCGTACAGATTTTGATCCATTTTGAATGATATATTTTTCATTTTCTTGACAAATGTCTATATAATAATATATCGTTATGAGTCCAACAAGCCTGGGGACCTGTGGGTGTGTGGGGTTCTTGGGGGAAGATGAAATACGATGATTTACACCATTAACAAGGTGTCAGAATCATTAACTTAATTAACCTAACAATCACCTATTGATGAACGCACAATGCACTCACGCTCACAAATCATGGCGTGTGGCTAAGAAAAAAATGGCGTCTGCACCTCACCCAACCCCGGATTGTTAGTCATAGAAAACAATGGATATCTTTAAATCAGTGGTTCTTAATCAGGGGTGTTTGCACCCCTGGGAGATGTGAGGCCGGTTCCTCAGGGGGGCGAGGATGCCTATGAATAATTAAAGCAATATATATTCTTTTTGTTATTAATATACATCACATCAACTTTGTATTTTAATATTTTTTTGTATTTCAGCAATCAGGGTGTGCGAGAACTGACTGCTGATTTGAAAGGGATGCATATATTGAAAAGGGTTAAGAACCACTGTTCTAAATTAATATAACCTAACCTAACCAATATTAACCAAACCTTTACTTACATTGACAAATAACAAAACCTTGTTTAAACCAAACTAAACTTTATTTTTCGAAGAAAAGGTCTCACAGAAAACATTGAATATCTCACAAACTAACAATTTGCAACGGAAATGTAATGAAAGAAAACATTCTCAAAATGCATCAGGTAATGCAAAAATATAACAATGAATTCTCTAGAGCAGAGTTTCTTAACCTGGGGTGCTAGCACCCCCAGGGGTGCTGAAATCGATGTTAGGGGGTGCTGGGAAATGCTAAATACATGGCGGTAAAATATCAGTATTCCTAGCACGGGGTGACCAGTACTGAAGATACTCTTTTGACAAATGTCTTGTATATATATATATATATATATATATATATATATATATATATATGTATATATGTATATATATATATATATATATATATATATATATATATATATATATATATATATATATATATATGTATATATATATGTATATATATATATATATATATATATATATATATATATATATATATATATATATATATATATATATATTCATAAACTTTAACCTGATTTTCAACTGTGTTAACGCATTTTAGCATGGTGATGAAAAGTACTGAATTTATACGAACCCTCCACACTTTCGTAGAAAGTCTGCGTCACAAAGATTTGTGGTACACGTTTAATACTTGTGCGCTGATGTCTGACGTGAGATGGTAAGACAGCGCTCCTTCCGGCAGTAGATGCATAGTAGCAGTGCTGCAGTACAGTACTGTATCTTCGAGTTATGCGTTAATTTCATGTTCCAGTAATACTGGTAAGACCATTGGAGGGTATATTCTTCCTCATTCGCTCTTATGTTAGCCAAAGTTAGGGTTGCTGGACTGCCTACACCTCACTAAAGGGGTGCTGAGGTCGGAAAAGGTTAAGAAACGCTGCTCTAGAGCATTATGGTGAAAATGTAAAATAATACCAATAATAATAGTGACAATAGTAGTGATGATAATTGTGATAATAATAATCATAATTACAATATTGATAATGGTAATGATATTGTTTCTCGAGCAAAACATTTATTTGGGAGGGAGAGAGAGAGAGAGAGAGAGAGAGAGAGAGAGAGAGAGAGAGAGAGAGAGAGAGAGAGAGAGAGAGAGAGAGAGAGAGAGAGAGAGAGAGAAAGAGAGAAAAAGAGAAGAGACAGACAGACAGATTTATTTCAACTACGACAAATATAATGAGAGGAAAACTTAAGAGGCCAAAAGACACATTAGTTTATCCATTAGTGTTATCCACGAGTGACCAGCGGGAGGAGGAGGAGGAGGATTGCCATATATGTCCTGTATTTGGTTCCCCCTAAATCCTCGCTTTCCCAAGGTGTCCCCAATAGGAGAAGAGAAAAACAAAAATAGATGTATTGGCTGAAACTGCAAACCTACTCAAACATAATCTAATCCCAGGAGTGAGGCATCTGTCAAAATTATAAGTGACGTAATTACATCTCCATTGTGTGTCCAGGTAAAGGTATAAGGAGTTTTGATCCCCATAGTACGGCAGAATTAAGAATTATGTCTGTCACTTGTTTTTTTATTATATTAACTAACTAATAAGTAAAAAGTAAGATAAGTAACCTTACCTTGACCACACACACTTGCTGACTCCTGTAGTGATGAGGTCAGGTCAGCAGTTTAGCAGCACGTGACTCCTCCCCTTCTTCCTCTTCTTCTTGACGCCCCTCCACGCCCCCTTCACAGTACAGTGGTGCCACATCTACTCATTGTTATGATTATGTTTGTTTTTTTGTTATTATTATCAATTTATTGTGTTGTTTGATTCATGGTTTAATTTGTGTTGTTAATATATGTTTTCCTTATTATATTATATTTTTTCTTTAGATGAAATTTGTGTATTGGTAAATGTGGGTGTTAATCTATTTCCATTTTCTTCCAATTAGTGTGGAAAAAAGCATATTACTAAACTTTAATGAATGACCAAGTAAGTAAATTAAGTAATATTGGAATTGTTAACAAATGAGTAAATTTGGCACCTATGTTTTTTTATAGTGATGATGTATACAAATGTTTTCATGGTAAATTTATATACATGTCATTAATTCGTCTTAATAATGTACTTAACTGTGAAGAATATTTATTTGTGCTTTATTTTATGACGAAAGGTAAGTAATCTAGAAAATATGGGTCTTGTATATTCATTAAACATTATTGTTAATGTTACCAACTCAACACTGTCCTTTACTTGGCATTATAATTTATATCAATGAGAAATAAATTGATAAATAAAGATGGAAAGAAATATATTCAATAATGCAATTAAAAAACATAAATCCAATCACATACTAAAGGATATAGACAAATAATAATGTGATAAAATAGTTTAATAAAACGAGGAATTATTGAAAGTTTGAGTTGGTAACAGTGACACACAAACAGCTGATGGAGAAGAAAGGGAATAACATCAACAACAACAGAAAAGGTGATGAAAATAAGGAAGATAGAAGAGGAAGAGGAGGAATGGAAAAGAGGGAGAAAGAGAGAGAGAGAGATAATTCCTTATATGTAACCGAGTAAATTTCCACTGGGGGAGGGCCACCGTGCGAGCCCTGCCATGTTGTTGTGTTGCTTGGCTGAAACTTTCCTACGGCACGATACTACAGTTTTTTTATTTTTTTTTTTATTTAACGTAATCAAACCGGTTTTATCTATATAACAACGCCTCCAAACTTCATCGTAATAATTTTAGTTGTAGTACACACTATATTTATTTACTGTACTGAACATGTGTGAAGGTTTTAGTGATTGAGGTTTTCAAATGGGTAAAAGGAATCAATAAGGGAAACATTGATCAGGTTTCAGAATTTAGTAGCCAGGATAGGACACGTGGAAATGGGTACAAGCTAGAAAAACTTAGATTCAGGACAGACATAGGTAGATATTGGTTCACTAACAGAGTCGTGAACGATTGGAATAGGCTGGATAGACACGTAGTAAGTGGTGAGTCAATAGGTAGCTTCAAAAGACGGTTGGATCAGAGTATGGATAGGGATGACAGGTGGGATGGATTAATATTGGATTATTCCAAGGGTGGGGGACAAGGAATTGCCTCGTGTAGGTCATTAACTGGCCTCTTGCAGTCTCATCAATTCTTATGTTCTTATATATATGTATTTCCAACAGATTGTGATGATGGCGGTGATGGTGAAGTAGGATAGTGATGTGAGACTCACTTACTTGTCGGGAGTTCAGGATGATCACCAGGATCAACTTGAGGTCAACTTGGGGTCAACTTGAGGTCAACTTGGTAGTGCACCGCTTCTACATCTATCCAGTATTCCTTTGTACTTGAGGTGGTCAATAATGGAATATGATAAAGTACTCCTGGACTGTGGACTGTGTGGTGGTGGTGGTGGTGGAGGCTGGTGTGGTATCAGTGGTTTCAGGAACACTTAACAACTGTCTCCTGAAGGGTGTGTAAGGGCGTAACCGCAACACAACGCAACACAACACCACCAATTTACGAAACACACCCGGGAAAAATATAAAGGAATCATCATCATCATCAGCTTCTTAAGATTCCACTGCTGAGAATAAATAAAAATATATATATAACAACCTGCATGATGGAGGTTGGAGAAAGTGCAGCTAAGACGCGGAAGTGTGTTGAGTGTAATGCAACACTGCACACCAACAGCCAGTACATCCAACACTCCTTAGCACACGTGGGGATGAAAGTGTACCACTGTCACCACTGTCAAAGGCTCTTCATCGACGCACACCACCTCAAACACCACTCCTGTACGCACATCAAGTTGGAGGAGGAGGAGGAGGAGGGAACACACACCAATGACCTGTGTATTAACCATCAAGACAACACACACCAAGAAGATAAAACGAATATATTGGAAGATGAGTTTAAGAAGAATGTAAATGTCACCCAACACTTGAAGGCTGCAGCAGAGTTTTCCTGTTATAAGTGTGAGGCGAATTTCACATTCAGAGACGACCTAGCCACACACTTGCTCACACACGGTCACCTCACCAGCTACAAGTGTGAAGTGTGCGGCAAATCATTTCCAAACACAGACCGCCTCCTCCTCCACCTCACCTGCCACCGCAGGGCACAAAGTTACGAGTGTGAGGAGTGTGGTAAATGTTTCTCCAGGAAGGGACAATACACCCACCACATCAATAACCACTCAAGGATACAGAGTTATGAGTGTAATGACTGCGGGAAGGTGTTTAGACATAAGCAAAGCCTCATTAGACATACAGACATACACTATGGCACCAAGGAGTACAGCTGTGAGGAGTGCGGGAAAATCTTCACACACTTGGGTAGTCTAACGCGGCATTACCAGGTACACAAAGACAATACGTACCATTGCAAACAGTGTGGCAAACAATTCACACAGAAACGCTGCCTTAACCAACACTTGCAAACACACTCTAAAACACACAGGGTGAAATGTAAAGAGTGCGGGAAGTATTACTATAACAAGGACTCCCTCAATAAACACATGAACATTCACTTAGGCGTTAAGAAACATAGGTGCGTGGCTTGCGGCAAATGTTTTACGGATCGTAGCAGCTTGTCCAAACACGTCAACCTTCACACTGGGATCAACTCGTATAAGTGTGAGGAATGCGGGAAAGTGTTTAACGTTAAGAGTAACCTAACCAGACATGTTTTAATCCACACGGAGAGGCGGAGATACAAGTGTAGGGAATGCATTAAGGAATTCGCGGACATGAGAGGTTTAAAAGCACACGCAGCTAACATTCACAACAAAAATAAAAATGAAATTACACCACCACAAAGTCAAGTGTGATATACGTACATGTGTGTGTGTGTGTGTGTGTGTGTGTGTGTGTGTGTGTGTGTGTGTGTGTGTGTGTGTGTGTTTATTTTCTTCGTTATAGTAAAAGTATAGATGATTATTAATTTAACTGGCTAATATCCCGTCTCCTTATATACAGTAAATCCTTTCTATTATCTATAAGCTTAAGGAAGTCTATGATATCAGGATAATTTCAGAATCACACACGTAGCCTGTCATTAATTAACGTACTAATGAGATATAAGAGACGTACTTTGGGCTATGAAACTTGAATATAAAATTACTGAATTGCTCTTAATATAGAAAGGATTACTGTACTTTTATCTATTTTTGTATTCTTGCTTGCATTATATCTCTCAGTAATTCCAAGCATCATAATAGTAGTAGTGGTAGTAGTAGTAATAGTAGTAGTAGTAGTAGTAGTAGTAGTAGTAGTAGTAGTAGTAGTAGTATTTGTGTTTGTTTTGTGAAAATGAGTTTCTAGTCTAACCTAACATGTCATATAAAGCATCATTGTTTAATTAGCTTCATTTATATTCATGTTTATAATTATCGTCACACGTACGTACATTACATTATGCAACAATAATAATAATAACAATATTATAAACACATTTTCATTTGTTTTTAATTGATTGTTTTTTGAGATCAATAAATATTGTCTTTTATCGTCCTATTTTCTACTTTGTAAATTTTTCTCCTCCTCCTATACCTATTCTTCCTCCTCCTCTTCCTCTTCCTCTTCTTCTTCCTCCTCCTCCTCCTCCTCCTCCTCCTCTTCCTCTTCCTTAATAAAATCTACGTATTTCAATATTAGTTACTTTTCTCTATTTTTTTTCCTCCTATATTTTCTGAATTAGTTTTTTTTTGTTATCATGAAAAGTGAAAATGAATAATAAATGTATGAGATAAAAAATTTTTCTCTATCATGGTAAAGAGAGAGAGAGAGAGAGAGAGAGAGAGAGAGAGAGAGAGAGAGAGAGAGAGAGAGAGAGAGAGAGAGAGTAACTTAATCATTCTTTTCATTAATTGGTGTAAATATTCATCTTCAAGGAAGCTAAAAAAAAAATGAGAAAAAAAACTTTGATTATTATTAGATGTAAATTTCATCCTAAATCGTAATGTGTATTGAGTGTTGGTTGGCTGAGTGGTTTAGTGCTTGCCTCGTGTTTCAAGGTTACCAGTTCGATCCTGGGTCAAGGCTGATGTTGGGTGAGGGGGGGCAGCACTCCCTAATTAACCCTAGCAGTACTATATGGTCTATTCATATAATGATAATAATAATGTTATAATAATGATAACTAATACTTACTTACTTTGGGTACTTTGGAGAATTTTGCCTGTTAACGGCACAGCTGACGTGGGCTTCCTTCCACTGGCTCCAGGTCTCTCCTCAACCCCTATCCCTCGACTTGGTGTGATGGTTGTTAGGGTGTTGTGATGGTTGTTAGAGTGTTGTGATGGTTGTTAGGGTATCCTGGTGTTGGAGGTTCATCTGGTATCCCACTGAGCCACTTGTCCCCTTGTTTCCCTTGAAACACCCCACTGTGATGTTTGTCAAGTTACAGAGTTTTTTTGGGACACAGTTGAACAAGCGGGTACCATTGTGGGTGAACGTGTTATGCACCAGGGTTCGCAGTGTTGCTGTTGTGCCTCTGGTTTCCTGGATGCATCGTTGGAACTGCCTCTAAGGATTAAATATCCCCCTTCCTTTTTACAATATTGGTTGGACCACTAAGGTTTTCCACAGTCTTCTTCTTCTTCTTCTTTTGACCTATTCCGCTTGGTTTCGCTTTGTAGGTCGTCTTCTGTCTACTTCTTCCTTCTATCTCTTTCTATAGTTTATGCTGCTCAGTTTTGTTCAGTCAGTCTCTTTCTCCTTTCCCAACTCTGCAGCAGAAACTTTTTTGTACACTTCACCACTCTTTCAGTTTCCTTTGCGAGTGAAAGACTATGAAGATCCAGTGGTGTTGAAAATCAAATAAGTGGTGTAGGTACAAGGAACTCAAAACATTAATAGGATTGAAGAAAAAAACAAACGGAACTACAAGATAAAAGAAGAAAGATGCTGAAATGGGGAGACCGCTGCAAAGGTAATCTCACCGACCACCAACTGAACTGAACTGAACCATCGTGCCATTCTTGTGGTTTTGTTGGTCTCTTCAATGTGATGGGAGAAAGTGTTGTTTTGCGGGATGTTTGTGTTTCCTTCTGTTTGGGGAAATCCAAGATGTTGCTTTGAAGTTTGAACCACATCGAAGCAATTCAAATTTATCCTCATTAAATGACATGTTGTTCGTTACTTAAGTCGTGTGAATTATGCAATGACCTGAAATTTAATGCTAATGAATATGAATTAATATGCTTTTTAATGCAATGTAATATACTTAAAAATAACATAGACATGGAACAAAATCATTCTTTTAATTATCATAATATATTCTATAAATGTGACCAAATTTGACCCCAAAACAGCTACAAATTTGACCCCAAAACAGCTACAAATGTGATCCCAAAACAGCTACAAATGTGACCCCAAAACAGCTACAAATTTGACCCCCAAACAGCTACAAATGTGACCCAAAAACAGATACAAATGTGACCCCAAAACAGATACAAATGTGACCCCATAACAGATACAAATGTGACCCCAAAACAGATATAAATGTGACCCCAAAACAGATACAAATGTGACCCCAAAACAGATACAAATTTGACCCCAAAACAGATACAAATGTGACCCCAAAACAGCTACAAATGTGACCCCAAAACAGCTACAAATGTGACCCCAAAACAGCTACAAATGTGACCCCAAAACAGCTACAAATGTGACCCCAAAACAGATACAAATGTGACCCAAAAACAGATACAAATGTGACCCCAAAACAGATACAAATGTGACCCCAAAACAGATACAAATGTGACCCCAAAACAGATACAAATGTGACCCCAAAACAGCTACAAATGTGACCCCAAAACAGATACAAATGTGATCCCAAAACAGATACAAATGTGACCCCAAAACAGATACATATGTGACCCCAAAACAGATACAAATGTGACCCCAAAACAGATACAAATGTGACCCCAGAACAGATACAAATGTGACCCCAAAACAAATACAAATGTGACCCCAAAACAGATACAAATGTGACCCCAAAACAGCTACAAATTTGACCCCAAAACAGCTACAAATGTGACCCCAAAACAGATACAAATGTGACCCCAAAACAGATACAAATGTGACCCAAAAACAGCTACAAATGTGATCCCAAAACAGCTACAAATGTGACCCCAAAACAGATACAAATTTGACCCCAAAACAGATACAAATTTGACCCCAAAACAGATACAAATGTGACCCCAAAACAGCTACAAATGTGACCCCAAAACAGATACAAATTTGACCCCAAAACAGATACAAATGTGACCCCAAAACAGATACAAATGTGACCCCAAAACAGATGCAAATTTGACCCCAAAACAGATACAAATGTGACCCCAAAACAGCTACAAATGTGATCCCAAAACAGATACAAATGTGACCCCAAAACAGATACAAATGTGACCCCAAAACAGATACAAATGTGACCCCAAAACAGATACAAATGTGACCTCAAAACAGATGCAAATTTTACCCCAAAACAGATACAAATGTGACCCCAAAACAGCTACAAATGTGATCCCAAAACAGATACAAATGTGATGATCCCAATTAAGAAAACAGGAACATGCATATAAAACAGTATTAGTGTATTAACTAGTCTTTAATAATCTCTATCATATCATATATCATACACTTGAGCAAAATATACATATCATACATTTGCAGTTTTTATTTTATTTTTTAAATTATTTATTTATTTATTTATTTAGGTTACTTTTAATATTATACTGAACACTTTATTCCTCGTAGTTTTGTTGACTAGTCTGGTTCAAACACACTTCCCGTCGCACTTATTTTACGCTCGTCGGACAAAATTATAACGGTTACGAAGTCTATTATTTGCTGTTCTATGTTTTTCTTTGTGTCTCTCATAAGTTTAGTTCAATTTTTAATTTAGTGGTTAAATTATAATTTCAACACCTGTATTAATTTTGTTTTCATAATATTTCTCAATACTAACATTGAACTTATTTTAGATTCCCATTACAAAAAATTACAATTGAACTAATTTTCCAATCGTAATATTGTATATATGAACGCAAGAATCTAATGGTAATACTGATATCATATAATTAGTGAATGGTAACTAATTCTGAATGCATATTAAACAAAAAAATAATAATTACCTCACAAAAACAATAAATAAAATTAATAACAACAATATTTCAACTCATTTTGCATTTATAATTTTCATATTTTTGAACACGAGAATTTTACTTATTCATAATATTAATCAGGAAACACAACATTACTAATTATACATTCACAATACAATGAGATATTTTTTGCATTGGAAATATTTATGAACCCAATAATAACAAACAGATATACAACACTTCCTCGAGCCTTCATAACCTAAACATGAACTAAACTTATGTAGCACCACCAATAAAAACAGAACCAACAAACAAACACACACAGTCCAATTATAGTCAGTCACGTAGAGTTAATTAATAAAAGTCTTGCATATCATTACTACAAATGCATCTCCTTAACAAGCCGGCAATTGAGAGATAGTATAATTATTCTGATGTGAAGAAAATGGAAATTGGTACTTCATGTGTTCTAAGATTATGGCACACCGAGGATTTGTGACTTAAAATTTTAATAGTGAAGTTATATATTACAACGCAATTTCAATTTCATTACCTCATTTATCCATTGAACTTTCCACTATATCGAGTCGTCTCTATTTTGTAAATTTTTTTCACCTTAGGCTTCGTTTCACTCGAGTTTCACGGCATAAATACGTCAGCCAAGAATGTTAATAAATTCACGAGAGCACGGAGGAGGAGGAGGAGGAGGAGGAGGAAAATATAAAGAAAATTAAAATGGAAAAAAATTGATAAAGAAAATGAGCGAAAAATAAGAAAAAATTAAGACTAATAACAAAATAATAATAAAAAAAAAAAAAGGAAATATTTATGTGGAATAAAGAAGAAAAAGAAAAAGAAAGTTGAAGAAAGAATAAAAAGGAAAAAAAGTTGCAAGAAAAGAAAAAAAATTGTTGAAAAAAGAAGAGAAAAAGAAAGGTCGACGAATTTTAGCGGAATCGGTCTAAATTTTTTTTTATAATTATTTCCTCTATAATGAGTTAAGAAAATATTCCCTATAATCGAGCTTTCCGCTAAATTAATCTCCGTTAAATCGAGCTTCTACTGTGCAACGTTAGATTTTTATACTAATTAATTTTTTTTTTTGTAATTCTGCATTCAGGCCAAGTAAAAATTATATATGTATATTAAACAACTTTGTCTGGTAATAATGATATACAGTCTCCCTCACGTCATTAAGTTATCAATTTACGCACATAATATCAGTCTACAGATAATACGCACATTCTGGTCTGTCTATAAAATAAACGCACATGTCTATAAAAAATGACATACACAGCATCGCATCTACATAAAAACTCACACACGTAAGGATCATCTACAAAAAACTGAAAAAAAAACCGCACACACAAACGTACATAAGGATGACACACATGATCTAGAAATATGACAAATGTACAGAGTCAAGAAAGTCAATTTAAGAATCACTATTACTGAAATCACAAACTCGATCCTCAATTTTACGGACTAAAACATAAATCTACTTGTCCGTTAATTGAAAAAACTCCATTATTCTTCACTTTTTTTTCTTCATATAAATCACTTTTTACTACATATAAATACAATAGAACACTTGACTTGGCAGATAATTTTCACCGCTTGCCTTGCCATCGTAGCGGATTAGTCAAACAGCGGACTTTTTGATTATTTTTTTGAATTAAACGCAAACATTTGAGGCGTCACTATAAATAATATAAAAAAATCCGCACCAAATAACGGACAAAAGGCAGTCCATCTTCATCTTCATAAAAAACCTACAGGCGCCAATGGTTTCTGATAAAAAGAAAAAAACTTGTCCGTTAAATCCAAAATCCGTTAAATTGAGGTACGAGTGTATTTGAATAACACTTTTTAAGTCCTTCAGTCAAGTTTTAAGTCAAGTTTTAAGTCAAGTCCGTCTGTTTTAGTGTCAAGATCTGTCAAAATATTGCACTTGACATATACTGATATCTGGCTTTACCTTGACTGCCTATGATCTTATGTATATAGGCCTATTTACTACTATAGGCCTACTCAAGCCTGTCTGTATACATTTACATCTAAAGGCTAAGACTGTACACACGCTCATACACAAATATACACACACACACACACACACACACACACACACACACATACGTACATACACACGCACACACACATACACGTACAAACAGACATGGTTATTAAATGCTTATTATCTTACCTTGGTAACATATCTTATTCTGTATTTAAACGTGCACACACACACACACACACACACACACACACACACACACACACACACACACACACACACACACACACACACACACACACATACACACACACACATGAGGTTCATCTCAATTAGCATAAACAATAGTATTTTTTTTAAGACACGTGTAATTCCATACATTACTACCTATGTAAATGCTATAGGCCTTCTTTTTTTTTATGTAATTTTGAATTCTCTCAATTTTTTAACGTCAATTATTTCGAAAAGTTTTGATTTTTTCTTGTTTTTCTTTTGTTCTTGTTTATTCTTCATATTCATTGATGTATTCTTCTTTATTTCTTCTCTTTTTCATCTTCAATCCTTTCCTTATGATTTTTCTTACTCCTCCTCTTCTTCTTCCTCTTCCTCACTCATTATAATTTATCTTACATTCACTTCTTTTATCAATCATATTATTATTACTACTACCTCCTCCTCCTCCTCCTCCAACTATCACTAAACTTCTAATCATTCCTCCTCCTCCTCCTCCTCCTCCTCCTCCTCCTCCTTCACCGTCTGCCCGCCTCCTGCTGTGTCCGGATCAACATTTCTCGGATGCGGTGGCGTAACAGAGCATATTTATCCTGGATTTGACATCGATATTCCTCCTCCTCGCGGTCAAGGATTCGGAGGAAGTTACTAAGTTCGGGTAAGCTGAATGCCTCCCACTGAACACGAGGGTGGGGGGGGGAGGGAGAGAGAGAGAGAGAGAGAGAGAGAGAGAGAGAGAGAGAGAGAGAGAGAGAGAGAGAGAGAGAGAGAGAGAGAGAGAGAGAGAGAGAGAGAGAGATAATTAGTTACAATATAAGTATACATTACTATATTACTTATGATAGAAAAATCAATGTCTAATAAGAGAGAG
>JAXIVD010000964.1:90000-108362 GCA_036785275.1 Cancer borealis | reverse complement strand
ACCTTTACACTATACCTTCATCCATTCCTTTCCCTTTATTTTCCTTCCACCACTAAACACACTCAATTTCCTCTAACTACAAAAATATCAGGTTGGGGGAAGACATCAACTTTTACTTCTATACTCTAATTCCTTTTCCCTAACTTTCGTCCCTAACTTTACCCTAACCTGCTACTATCTCAGCTAAACTCAGGGAATAGTTGCAGTTCGTGCCAGCCAGGGAAGGGTAGCGATAAAATGTTCCATGTCTTTGTTAGAGAAGTTCTAAGCACGAATATTACTCATGGGATATATTGGAGGCTTCTTTACTTCTCTAACTTCTTAACTTCCTCCCACTCACCCATTACTACCACAGAAACGTGCGTGGTATGTTAAGTTGAGGTAGTGAGGTATGTTAGGTATGGATCTAGGGGTTGCATTTTTCATAGTGGTACATGTCTACTTGTGTACAGTCACGCGAGAGTTTGAAATTAACTTTTTTTTTAGCTCGTCAATAAGGTATGTTTTATTGACGTGTGTGAGTGGTGTTCAGAGAGTATAGTGTGGTCTCTAGTATAGCTGGTTCCCCTTAGGATAAAAAACTACTGCTCCTTTGACCCCAATACTGGTTTTCAATATCCTGTTGTATCTATGGAGAAAACGTGAACTGTAAAAGCTAAAAGTAATATCACTAACAATTAAACTCTTTTCTCTATCCTCTTTCCAATATACCATTTCTCTTTCTCTTGTCATTCTCTTTTATCCCAATTTCTCTGCTCTTCTCTCTATCTATATATTTGTATCGATCAATCTATCTATCTCTCATGTGTTAGGGGAGGACGAGTGTGAGGAAGAACACGTCTTGCCCTGTATGGAATGAGCAGGTTGTGTTCACGGAAATGTTCCCGCCACTGTGTCAACGCGTCAAGATACAGATCAGAGACAACGATGCCGTCAACGATACTGTAATAGGAACGCACTTTCTCGACCTCACCACCATCTCCAACGATGGCGAGAAAGGTGCGTTTGGTACGTAGATGATTACTGTAGTTATTGATGTTGTGGTAGTAGTTGTTGTAGTTGTGGTAAGTGGTAGCGGTGGTGGTGGTGGTGGTGGTGGTGGGGATGGTGGTGGCATTGCTTACACACTAGTTTCCAGACTGTAATTTTGTTAGCCACTACCGACAGGCCCTTCCACACCCTCCACCCACTCCTTCCACCCACTCCCTCCACCCACTCCCTCCTCCCACACCCTCCACCCACTCCCTCCACCAACATCCTTCACTTACTCACTCCTCTCATACCCTCCACCCACACCCTTCACTCACATCCTTCACCCTTTTCCCTCCACCCACTCCCTCCTCCCACACCCTCCACCCACACCCTCCACCCACACCCTCCACCCACACCCTCCACTACTGACACTAAAATGTTTCTCCGCATCAAATGTAACTGCCGCCACTCTACTTTTATGTCTCTCTTATTTTATTATTTCACGTAAGGTTTTAAAAGTTTTGGTTCATTTGTTTGCCTTCCATTCAGCCCGGTTCAAGCATAGTCTGTTGCTTGTCAAATTCATTCCTTGTTTAACTTGTTTTTAGGAATTTTTGTTAATTTGCTTTTACACATTTCCTTTCCATTTTTTTTTTTTTTTATAGCGGAGTACACGTGTTTTTTTTTTTTTTTTTTACTGTTTATTTTATTTTTGTTGCGTGCAGTTAATGGAGGCTTCCACCAAATCCATCTTCCGTGAAAAGTATTATTAGTGGCGATAAATTGCCTTCTCCTCACCGCCACTAAAACCAAAAAAATAAAATAAAATAAAAATGTATTAGAAAATGCTGGTGAAGAAAAATGTGTTACTTTGACATTTTCTTGACGTTCACCTCAAATTAATTACGTCCAGAGCAGCATCTGAGGTGAGGCTTTAATTAATAGCTTTTCAAAACACTTTCTTTCATCTTACTAGAAAACTTATAAGAACAAGAACAAGAACACAAATACAAACACGAGAGAAAGAGAAAGAGAGAGAGAGAGAGAGAGAGAGAGAGAGAGAGAGAGAGAGAGAGAGAGAGAGAGAGAGAGAGAGAGAGAGAGAGAGAGAGAGAGAGAGAGAGAGAGAGAGAGAGAGAGAGAGAGAGAAAGAAAGAGAGAGAGATGTGAAAATGGAAACTATATGGTAATTTTTTTATGTATATGCAAGTGCAAGACGAAATTGATACGAAAAAATTGATTCCCGGAGGCTTCCTCGCGGCGCGTAAAATTCTACGGAGAAATCATGTGCGTTTCACTAACTTTTTCCCAGCGACGAAAAAGTGATTTTGTGTGAGGAACAGGAAAAGATTTCGCTACTATTATTATTATTTTTACTCCTATATACTGTTATTATTATTATTGTTATTATTATTGTTGTATTATTATTATTATTATTATTATTATTATTATTATTATTATTATTATTATTATTATTATTATTATTATTATTATTATAAGGTAACTTTGTAAGCTTTATTCCCAACCCACCAAGATATTTTTCTCCTTTCTGTCTCATTCTCTCTTTTTTTTTTTTTTTTCTCTCTCTCTCTCTCTCTCTCTCTCTCTCTCTCTCTCTCTCTCTCTCTCTCCCCTCTCTCTCTCTCTCTCTCTCTCTCTCTCTCTCTCTCTCTCTCTCTCTCTCTCTCTCTCTCTCTCTCTCTCGCGACAATCCAATCTCTAACTTTTATGACCTGAGAATCTATGTATGACTGTGTGGTGATATTTACAACCCCGCTGTGACTTTCTTTCCGTTATTGCTTCTTCTTCCTTTGATCTCTTGCTATCTGTATTAATTTTTTGGATGACACATATCTCTTCCTGTCACTTGATATTCTCCTTCTCATAACCAGCCCAAGGGAATGTGATATGAAAATGAATTCTATCAATATTTATTTTTTTTTTTTTTTCATTTTCATGCTTACCAAACATTATCTATATTATTTTAACATTGAAAAGTGTGTTATATTACCCTTTTTTTTAATATTAGGGAATTATTTTACTCGTGTTACCACCTTCACACACACACACACACACACACACACACACACACACACACACACACACACACACACACACACACACACACACACACACACACACACACTACCTCACCAGGACCTCATCTTTCCCAGGCTTCCTCCCAACCTTCGGGCCCGCCTTTGTTTACTTCTACGGGTCTACTAGAGGTGGATCAGTCATGGATGAGCACTCAGCCCTCAATGCTGGCCTGGGGGAAGGAATAGCTTACAGAGGCCGCCTTCTCTTGGCTCTACGTTGCCAGATAACAGACCAGCTAGATGTGGCCCCGTCAGAGGTGGAGGTAGAGAATACATTACCCATACAAGAGGTAAGAAAAATGATGTATAGGTATGTAATAGGATGTGAAAGTTTGAAAAGAAATTATGATGTAAATCTTTTATCTAGAGTGACGGGAATAGACGATTTTTTTCCCTTATTTTTGTTTTTCCATCATTCATTTTTGTTTGTGTATTCTGTTTTATTTGATGTATATAGAAGATAGTCATGTTATTAAGATGATGTGAAAAGCGAGGGTGAACGGACTAAGAATTGAGGTTATATGAGGTAAGGAAATGGTATTGAGAAGATAAGATGAATGAAGTGAAAAGAGAAGAGTGGTGGAAGTTGAAAGAGACTCAGATACTTGAGAGAGAGAGAGAGAGAGAGAGAGAGAGAGAGAGAGAGAGAGAGAGAGAGAGAGAGAGAGAGAGAGAGAGAGAGAGAGAGAGAGAGAGAGAGAGAGAGAGAGAGAGAGAGAGAGAGAGAGAGAGAGAGAGAGAGAGAGAGAGAGAGAGAGAGAGAGAGAGAGAGAGAGAGAGAGAAAAAAAAAAAAATCAAAGGAAACTGAATCACCTCTTGCTATATGTCTTTCCCTCCACTAATCCCTCTCCTTATTTCTATTCCAGGGCAACTACGGTAAGAGTGAGGATTTCCTGCTCTATGCTCTGGTCCAGGAGGCAACAATGGTGGACAAGAAGGTCAGTGACAAGCCAGTGACCTTTGAGTTGTCTGTGGGTAATGCCGGCAACTCCTTAGACGGCTGGTCAAGTGCACGACCTTCAAGTGATGATGAGGAGAGTGATGGGGAGTCAGGTGAGCGTGTGTGTGTGTGTGTGTGTGTGTGTGTGTGTGTGTGTGTGTGTGTGTGTGTGTGTGTGTGTGTGTGTGTTTATTTTAGTGTCATTCAGAGGAAGTAGATGAAGTGAGATTTATATTGAAGGATGGAGAGATGAAAGAAAATATTAATTGAAAGAGATACAATGCTCTGTTAAGAATTATGTGTTGATATTCACTGTTATTCACTTAAGGAGGTAGTGGAAACCTTTGTTCATTTAGAGTGTTAATGAAAAATGAGACAGGTGAAAAAAGTTAGATCAGGTAAGGAAGTTCCAGGTATGGCGAAAAATCAAAAAAAACTATGAAAGAAAAAAAGAGAAGCAAAAGACAGGTTGAGTTAGATTTTAGGAAACTTTAATCTTGAGGAAAACATATAATCAATCAAACAAGTGGGTTTTTATAAATACACAATAGTCTAAGATCACTTTTGTACATCTTCTAAGTATAAATCCACCGAGTAAAATCAAAATAACTCTAATCTCTATATCTCTATCTCTCTTCTATCTCTTTAATTTTTTTTTATGTATTTATTTATTTTTTTGTATCTCTTTTAAGTATAAATCCACCTCCTTCCCTCCATCAGGTCCTGACTCCATCACGACTGACACCACCACCTGGCACTCCATGACCCCGCCCGCCAAGCCAATGACCAATGACAAGTTGTACTACTTCCTGCCCTTCTGGGATGACAAGCCGTGCCTCTACGTGCGCACGCCCTTCCAAGACCACCGCAGACGACTCTACAATGCTAATATTATTGACGGCCTCGTTGTCAAGCTGGTGAGGAAGGAGAAAGATGGGTTTTATTTTATTTTATTTATTTTTTTTTTTATTGTTATTATTATTTATTTATTCTTTTTTTGTGTGCATGTGTGTCATTGAAGTCTCGTTGTTATAGCTAATTTTATCCACCATTAGAGACATAGCTAGTTAAATATATATATATATAAAAAATACCTACAAAGCAAGTATTAACATAGAAAAGTCAAGAAAAATTCAAATATCACATCAAACATACGATGAAAAACCCAATAAAACAATACAAAACACAAATACAACACCGTACTATTAATTTTCACATACATCTTATTCACATGTATTTACAAACCATAAACTGAACATAGGTTGAATAAATTAACCATACATATCTTCCCTTTCTAAATACTGTCACGGCCTCCCACCCTACAGGAGGAGGGGCTTGGAGAGGTGTTTACTGTACTGGATGAGGATGACGGGAGTGCTGAGCGCCGTCTGAAGGAGGTGCTGGAGGGGTTAGTAGCAGCCTGCACCAACTACCTCACTCTTACACGTGCAGCCACAGCCACAGCAGGCAGGACAAAACTGGACAAGGAGCGGCTAAGGCTGTGTCAAAGAGAGATTGTAAGTGTCATTCATCATTCGTTTTCTCTGCTAACTCTTTTATCATATTTTACAAGTTCTTTTTCTTCCTTCAATTGTAGATTTTATGTTGCTGCAATTATCTAGTTTTACTCGGATATTTTTTTCTTTAGTATCTCTTGTCTTGTGGTCTCTCAATAAGCCTCAAAATGTACCAAAAAGTTCATGAATATTAACATTTTCCTGACCCTCCCAGCTGCAAGGGTTCACTTTGCTCGCCACCCACCCACCTAGTTACGCCCATGGTAGGGGGGCTTAAACTAGGGGTGGAGTAAGGCCCACTGTAAGCTTAATCCGGACCTATCTCTCAAGATGACTTGCCTTTCCAGCTTCTGCAATTATCTATTTTCCTTGATTATATTTTGTTTTCTTTTGTCTCTTAACATCATATTTACCTTTCCAAAATTCCAACTTCTGCAATTATTTATTTTCCTTGGTTATACTTTTTTCTTTCTTCTCTCTTAACATGACTTGCCTTTGTAACCTGTTCCGTCCCTTTTGGCAGGATCATCTTGGGAGTGCAGCTCGACACACCAAGGCTCTGGTCACACGGCACAGCCTCAGGGAACGTTACAAGACATCACACTCCTATCTGGCCAAACTGAAAGGACTGAGTGAAGATGTAAGTGATGTCATGACCTTATATGACCTCCTTTGACCTTTAGAGTGTTTATATTAATTCTAGTTAGTGCATATTTTAATAATGATAAATGTTACGTCCACTTCCTCACTGTTAGGTTTCAGAAATAATAGTGACATTCAAACATTCTGCATAATTATCAAATGTTAAGATTAATTTTTCATTGTATGTTTTATGCGGAAAAAATTCAGTTTGGAATAAGAATAATATTGAACATTTATTCTCTTTATAATGTGGATCCTAAACCATATATTTGCATTTACTTACACCACTAGTACCTCTTTCCTCTTCCTTCTGGCACTCCAAGGCTTACAATTTTCATCTCAATCCTAAAACCTCTATCCTCCCGCTTTGGCAAATCTAAACAAAATAAAATTGAGCACTTCCTTTATCATCTCGTGCCCAGCCTCAACACAGCCTGCCTGATGTGTTTCTGTGGATGGTTAGTGGTGGTAAGAGGGTCGCGTATCAGAGAATCCCCGCCAGACACCTCCTCTTCTCCGCCGTCCAGGAAGAGAAAGGGAAGCACTGTGGGATATCTCAAACACTATTCCTCAAGGTAAAGTATAATGGATCTTTCTTAATGCTGGATAATCTTATGGGATTAATAGATTCATGACCAGTTTATTCTTCTAATTAAAAAACTTGTATATGTCTATTGATTCACCTCTCTATATATTTCCTTCTATACGTGGGACTCTTATGCATCAATGTCTGTCTTCCACCTCCAGCTGCCAGGCCGCAAGTCTAGTGGGCCGGGAGGATGGGCGATACAGGCCAAGCTTCAGGTGTACATGTGGTTTGGGTTGATGAAACAGAAGAAAAACCTGGCTCTAGGTATTCCTAAAGGGTATGAGATGTGTTATGAGCTGAGGAACATTGAGAGGAGCCTTACCTTGCCACCTGTCTCCCTCCATTACACACAGAAACAGGTGTGGTAATCTTTTTTTTTATTTATTGTAGTCTAGAAAGAAAAGACAGCTATTCTATTTTTTTTTTTTCCCATACTAATCATCAACTGAAATAGTTATGACCTTAAATGACCTTTCCATGATGACCTTCCTCCTTCCTGCCTCACCAGACTTTCCAGCTGAGAGCGCACATGTACCAAGCACGTTCCCTCATTGGCTCAGACTCATCAGGGCTCTCTGACCCCTTCGCTCGGGTCATTATGGGAGAGCACAGCAGGATTACTCAGGTCAGGTGATGCTGTGATGATGTAATGCTAATAATACAAACCTTTAATATTCTTACTTTTAATACTCTTACTTTTAATACTCTACTTTTATCACTATTATTATCACTAACCTTTATATTAGCTCAATCTAGATAAGTTTTTCAGTGTTTTATGAATTTTATCGACGTAACACTAGTATGAAAACACCCATCCTTTTCCTTCTACAGGTGATGGATGAACCCTAACGTAACCTAACCTAACCTAACCTAACACCCATCATTTCCCTTCTACAGGTAATAGATGAGACCTTGAGCCCCACGTGGGATGAGATGCTGGTGATGGATGACATTCTAGTGTACGGCACCAAGGATGAGATCAAGGAACAGCCGCCTCTTGTTGTCATTGAAATATTTGACCAAGATAATGTGGTGAGTGAAGGAGGAGGATGTGTGGCTGTCTGTTGAATGTTTGTATAAGTATTAGTTAAGGTATGGTGATGCTAAGTCATAATGTTACTGCTACTTGTTGATTATAATATTAAGTGATTATTAATATATATATATATATATATATATATATATATATATATATATATATATATATATATATATATATATATATATATACATATATATATATATATACTGTTCTTATTTGATATACTACATGAGACTGTATTTTGGGTTCAATATATATACATCTGCTACTGTTAATCTTTTTTACATAATTAGGGGACTGAGTAAAGTTATAAAAAAAAAAGATAATTACTACTAATAAGCCATCACGGAAATAGAAAGAAAAAATAAACTACATACATTTAACACCTAATTTTCTTTATGTTCTTCTTATGTTCTTATGTTCTTATGTTCTTATGTTCTTATGTTCTTAATTTACTTTTATTCCCAGGGTAAGTCTGAGTTCATTGGTCGTGCGCTGGCCCGTCCTCACATCAAGCTGCGTGACGACCCCTATGAACGACCTCACCTGGAGTGGCATGACCTGTTCAGAGGCACAGACCACGCAGGGGAATTACTGGCCACCTTTGAACTCCTGCAGGTGTGTGGTGGTGGTGGTGGTGGTAGTGGTGGTGGTGGTGGTAGCGGTGGTGGTGGTGGTGGTAGCGGTGGTGGTGGTGGTGGTAGCGGTGGTGGTGGTGATGGCGGTGGTGGTTATGGTGATGGTAGTGGTGGCGGTGGTGGTGATGGTGATGGTGGTAGTGGTGTGGCTCTGTAATCAACTCTTCCTGTTACTTTTTTTTTTTTTTATTAGTGGTGATGTTATATCTTTTAACTTTTTAATGGTATGCTCGCGTATGTATGTTTTTTTTTTTTTTTTTGTAGTGAGTGATGATATATATAATTGTTAATCTATATTTTTCCAAGTCCTTTTCATTCATCATATGCTATCCGTCGTTACTCTACCCAGCATGACCTTGGATAGCTTTCCCTTATAGCCCTTGTCACTCCCTCAAATTGTATGATCCAATGCATATCATATCAGTCATGCATAGTTATACCTACCACTCGACACTTGACTAGTAAACTGTAGGTAGCTATAGCCCAATGTTCCTATCACTTAATTCAGTCGTGTTCGGCGGGGGCTGACAGTAGTTCAATTAAACCACACTAATCAATATCTAACAGTTCAACCATAATTATTACTCATTATTTTATCTTTTTCATCAATCTCACTCATGCATATTCCTCACCATTCCTACATTTTTTCCTTTCTTCCTCTTCCTTTACAGTTCCAGGACTCCGAGGATTACGGTGATGTTGTTGCCGTGCCTCAAGCCAAGGAGTACTTTGGTGGTGATGCCGGGCCTATATTGCCAGTCCCAAGGGGCATCAGACCCACACTGGCTAAGTACAGGCTGGAGGTAAGGCAGGAGTAGCAAAAGACACACAGAAAATTATTATATAAATCAATTTCTTTCTCTTCAACAAGCTTCTATTATGATATTTCTTTGATTTATGGTTTTGTTTAATCTTTGTTTCTTTTTATCTCCTACTTTTTATCCACTTCCTCTCCACAGGTTCTCTTCTGGGGACTCCGCGACCTCAAGAGAATCCACCTCCTGACAGTGGACCGGCCGAGGGTGGATGTGGAGGTGGCTGGTCACATCATACAGTCGGCTGTCCTCATATCCGCTCGGAAGAACCCAAACTTTACCAACCCAGTGAAATACATTGACTTGGTAAGGAAAAAGTTATTCATTAAGCAGAAGCATAATTTCTTTATATATAATTTTCAGCATGATTTTTTGTATGGAGAAGGATAATTAGTGATGTTTTATGGTTTGTGTAGTTTAGTTATGTTGGTAATTGTCTTTCCATCTTCCAACTTCTTGTCCCTTCTGTTGGAAATGAAAGTCTGGTACCCATCATCCCATCAATTCCTTCCTTTCCCTTCCTTTATGCAAGACTTCCCTAAATATAACATCACCATCTTTAATATTTAACACCAATCATCTTAACACTACCTTCATTCCCCTTCTGCAGGAGTTACCAGAGCAGGAACTATACTGTCCCCCTATAACCATACGTGTGGTGGACTGCCGTAGTTTTGGTCGCTTCACACTGGTTGGAACTCACATCATATCCAACCTTCACCGCTACATGTGGACGCCAGTAACCAAGAGGGACAGAGAGGCGGCCTTGAAGAACTCCTTGGCAAACCAGCTACAGGGTAAGTCACGTAGGGGGAAGGATAGGAGAAGAAGCAGAAGGAGGTGAAGGATAGGGTAGGTGAAGGAAGAGGAGAAAATGTAAGGAGAAAATAGGAGAAATAGTAATAGGATAGAAAAAAACTGAAGGAGAAGAAGCAGGAGGTAAAGGACAGGGCTTAAGAAGAAAAGGAGGAGGAATAAATGTAAGGAGAAAAATGGAAAAATAGCAGTAGGATAAAAAAGAAAAACTAAGAAAAGGAAAGACATCTATTTTACATACATAGTGCATAAAATAAATACTCAAGCAGTCATAAGGAGAAGTAATTACCAAAAAAAAGAAAGATTATAAAAACTATAATACCTTAGAAAAAATTATGATATATGATAAACAGATCTCTTATGACACTCCCTCACATCCTCCCTCACAATCTCTCCTTTTCCTATATCTTCTACAGGTGATGACGGTGTTGGGGCTGGTGCCTATAACCTCTTACATAACAACAACCTGGTGCCTAACAATATACATGTAGTGAGCACTGGAGGAGGAGGTGGAGGCCGAGGAGGAGGTGGTGGAGGAGCAGCGTACATCAGGAGGGACACGGAAAGTTGTCCTCTCCTGCAGAAGGACACCATCATCACCATCGACTATGTGGGTGTAGGACCAGATCCAGCCATGGTTTGTTATCCCTTTTGAGTTATCTTCAGTTGCATTTTTTCTCTCGGTGCTGTTGACTAATGTTGCTGGCGTCACGTGTACTAATTCTTTCTTTCTTTCTATCTCTCTCCCTCCTTCTATCTGTTTTAATTCCCTGTTTTGTTGATTCTATGTCTTGATTGTTATTGCTATCAGCCGTTATTATCATCTATATTTTTATTTATTTATTATTTAATATATAATCTAGAATGATTTTTATTTTTATCATTTATTTTTCTCCATTAATACCTGCTTGGCTTGTGTTTAAATTCAACTATTCTTTTTATTATCTATTTTTAAGGTTATTAAGCTTCATTTCATGTATGTTTTCATGTATATTGTGTATGAATCTAACATAAATATGTATGAATGATTCGATCAAACCTGATTTTACATTTTTACATTTAAATAATTATGTTCTGCTGTGTTGTACAGTGTTTTGCTGTGTGTTTCTGTATGTGTGTGGGGGGGGAAATATGTGTGTATGTATGTGTGTGTATGTGCGTATAAACTGTCACACTAAAAGCTAAGATTATATTATATGTCCCTTTACATATTTGTATTCTTAAGTTAATTGTTTCCCTCTAAATATTTCCTCCCTTTTTTAAACTAACCAGCAAGTTTCTGCAGACCAGGAATGTTGATTAACTTTTGATACATAAACGGAATGACATTAAAGTTTTGTATGATGAACAAAAGTGGAATCTCTGATATGCTTGTGTTGTGAAAATGAATATACCAAATGTGTTAATTGAGAGAATACACACATCCGATATACCATTTGCAATATGAATGAAACACTTAAATAACTCATTCACTTATTCATTTTATTTTCATATCCATTTCTTTTCCTTTTACCATAATTTTCATCACTTGTTTAATTATGACACGTTATATTTTGATTTTTACTAATATATTTTCTCCCTTGCCCCTTCCTTTCCTACCCTTTTGTCCGAACTCTAGGGATCAGGGGCTGTGTCCAAGCTGGTCCCTATAACGAAGAAGGAGAAGGCAGAGGCTAATAAAAGACGGAAGCAAAGCATGGATATAGAGGAAGAAGACGAGGAGAATAGAGATTGGTGGACCAAGTATTTCTCCTCCTTGGAAGCTGTAGCAATGGTGTGTAAGGGAGAGGAGGAGGTTGTGTTGTGTTGTGTTGTGTTGTAATGTTATCTTGTGTGTAGATAAAAAATATATTGAAAGGATTATATTAATGGAAAGGATTCAGTTTATTGAATTTTCTTTCTTCGTTCTTCTTGGAATATTAACTTGATTTTTTTTCATGTCCTGCTCTTTATTTTCAATTCCTTTCTTCTTACCATTTCCTTTTTTCTTTATCTACTTCATTCTTGTCTTTACATTTCTTCTGTCATGTACATTTTTGTTAATTTGTATTTCCCCATTTTCCTATTTCCTCTACAATCCTTTTACTTCCTCAACTCTTTTTCTTCTCTATAAAACTTTTTCTCTTGGTTATTTCTCCACTGCTATCCTACACCTTCTCTTCACTTTTATCTCTTTAATTCTTCCTCATCTCCTTAAGTTCTCATTTCTATGCTAATTACTCATTCCAACCCATTCTTTCCTCCTTCATTCCCTTCATTCACCCCCAACACTTCCTTCCTCTATATCTGCTTTATGACTCTCCTCTACAGAAGCAGCAGCAGCACCCCTTTGGAGACAGAGTGGATGGATGTGAGGGGGGGGAGCAGCAGGGACAGAACCAGCAGGCAGGGCAGCAGGATGGCTTTGGGGGTGACCGCAGGAAACACAATACTTTCCGAGGCACATCAACCGCAGCTAAACTTGCCGCCAGACTCAGTCCCAAGGCTCAAAGGAGGAAACGGAAGCCTAATATTGCTAACATGAAGGTACAGAAGGATTATCGTGATTTTGCGGGAACATAATTTTTTTTTTTTTTTTTTTTTTTTTTTTTTTGTATATTACTTTATATTTTCTTTTTTGATTCTGGTTATTGTAGCTGATTTTCTTTTTTTTTATGATAATGAGTCATTACTTTTGCTCCTAAGGAATTTTACTCATTAATTTATTTATTCATTTACTTATTTGACGATATTGATGTGTTGATTGACTAACTGATTCATTATTTTTTCCCTGAGTTACCATGAAATTTATACTGGTTTACCTGTAGTGCTAATGACCTCACATAACCTAGAGTATCATGTAGTATTAGCAAGAAAAAATGTACATATGTTTACATGACTTCACCGGACCTCGTATTAGTATTAGTGTAAGAAGATGTAAATACGTACTTTTCTATGAACTCAACCTACCCGTGTGCGTGTGTGGTCAGGTCATCCCCGGGGAACTTGAGACTGAGTTTGGTGGATTCCGAGAGTGGCTTCACACCTTCCACCTGTACCGGGGAAAGAAAACGGGAGACGACCTTGAGGATGAAGGCCGAGTGGTGGGCAAGTTCAAGGTGAGAGAGAGAGAGAGAGAGAGAGAGAGAGAGAGAGAGAGAGAGAGAGAGAGAGAGAGAGATTAATAAAGAATGAATACAAGAAAGAGTGATTGGGTAAAGTATAGAAGAGAGTGAGTGATTGTTGTGTATGTTATAGATTGAAACATAAAAAAATAAGTATGTAAGTTATTATATTTAGCTTTAAGACCATGTAAGTTCTTCATCCAAACCTCCTCCTCCTCCTCCTCTTTCTTCTCTTCCTCCTCTTCCTCCTCCTCCTCAGGGTTCCCTTAAGCTGTACCGCTGGCCACTTCCAAAGGACATTGATGACACAACTATTACTGGCGGTGACCCTCAGTACGGTTTCTTCCAGGTGAGGTCACAAGGTCACAGCCAACCAGCAAGAGGTCAGGCAAGGTTGTTGACTTATAAGAACTTTTTTTTTATTCATAAGTGCTGTGGTGTTTTTCCAATTATCTTTTTTGCTATATACTTTTAAGGATGACTATATATTTTTTTTTTTTGTAATGTTTGATAGTATATTTTTACCAATTTATTTAGTGCATAGAAGTGATTTGGTGCAGCTGTAAATTATATGTATACTTAAACCTTATACATACATACATATATATACGTTTATGTATATATATATGGATGATTTCCTTTTATTAGATGGGTGTTCTTAACCCTTAATACCACCACCTTTACTTCATCTCAATGCTGCATGAAAACCTAAACTAAAATTATAAGTAACAGGATAAGTCTTTGGGGCGAGAGAGATCTATTGATTTTCTTATTTCATATCACCTTCGTTCCTCGTGTTTCCTCGTCTCTGTCTCACTCTTCACGGCACTCGGTCCTTCTCTGTTTTAATTAATCTCTGACGTTCCTTCCATGCACAGGCAAAGGCTTCCAAACTGATCACGGAGTCACAGGTTAACCCGCTTGGAGAGTCTAAATATTGCTTTCCCTCCCATCAGCTTATTAGTTTACGCCTCTCTGTGTGTAAGCTTCTCTAGTTCACTTTACTTAAATACTATAACTAACCTAACAAGGGAATCCTCTATGTCTCCTCGTTAAGCTACAACCCACAGAGGCAATGCGGAAATATTTGCTATAATGTTACGGAATCAAAATTTTACTGTTTCTGAGATTGTGGAGGTATTTTTTCAGATTCAGTTTGTGTTTCTGTGGGTTGTACAAAGCTCTGTGGTAGTTTTGTTTGAGCTCGTGTGTGTTGCGAGTGTTACTATGTGTTGTATGTTTAGCCATCCAGATACACCCACAGGAAGAGATAACACATCAGAGAGAGAGAGAGAGAGAGAGAGAGAGAGAGAGAGAGAGAGAGAGAGAGAGAGAGAGAGAGAGAGAGAGAGAGAGAGAGAGAGAGAGAGAGAGAGAGAGAGAGAGAGAGAGAGAGAGAGAGAGAGAGAGAGAGAGAGTAAAAAATTAGTCTGTCTATCTATATGCGTGGCTTTTATTCCAAGACAAGATATCCACAAAGGGTTTAGGAAGCATTCAATCACACTTCTTCCTCCTCTGTGCCTTGTTTCATAGTAGGAAGGAACAATCAGAAGGGCTCTCCAACCCCCTCACTCTGTCCATATTAGTCACCTTTTACGACACGCAGAGAACACGGTGACAATATTCTTTTAAATTGGCCATTTTTATGTGACCAGATCATAGCAAAGAATGAATGTAAGAAAGAGTGACTGGGTAGGATAAAAAAAAAAGAAAGAGTGAGTTAGTGATGAGTATGAAAAGAATGAAAGACTTTTTGTGTTATGAATTGAATTACTTTCCTTTCTCTTGTTTTTCCTTTGATGAAATACTTGAAAAGGATTACTGACTCATATTTTGTGTTGTGTTATAAATTCAATCACTTTTCTTTCCCTTCTTTTTTCTTGGATGAAATACTTGATTTTAATAGCACGTGTAAACCTTCTTGTGGATTAATTATGAAATGCAATGCAAGTTATCCAATCCGATCCAATGAAGCATTAGAATGAACATGTTCAAGCCTTTCTACGTAAATCTGGAATGTATTGATGAATCAGTTTAGTGTTCAATTTGCTGATAACAGGAATGGCCAAAAGCAAGGATACTATTTTTTTCTGGATAAAAGATATTTGTTTTATTTTATTTTATTGAGTGATGTCGCATGTTACACTACGAGGTTGTTAATAAAATAAAGGAAAAGTGACTCAAATTGCAAACTCTAATCTTGGTTAAAGTCTTTCGTCTTATAGTAAAACTTTTTCCATATTGCATGCTTTTAAAGATTGCTAATTGACATGGATATAGAAATTATAGTAAAATATATACTGTAGATAATGTAGTCCTACTTATATCATTAGAAAAATTACTGGTGAAATTAGAAGAGATAAAATTGAAAAGATAGATTAGCGTGTTTGATAGTTAAGCAAAATTAATTAGAATCTCTTAGTTAATATTTTGTCTATTAGTTAGTTTGCTAAAAAATGCTACAATGCTGTTTGTTTCTCCTTCTGCCTGTTTGTTTGTCTTAGGCTGTTGCTGTTATCTTGTATCTGTCTGTGTGTCTGCCTTGCTGTTACCTTGTGTCTGTCTGTGTGTTTGTTAGCATTGTGACTTTCCATTTATCTGTGTGTTTAAGATTTTTTTTCTATATCTTTGTGTGTGTGTGTGTGTGTCTGTGTGTGTGTGTGTGTGTGTGTGTGTGTGTGTGTGTGTGTGTGTGTGTGAGTCTGTACAATTATGTGTGTGTATGTATGTGTATCTCTCTCTAATCTTTCATTGCCTTCACAATAACATTACAAAGACAACATTTAAACTTTTTTTTTTACTGCTTTTGAGAGAAAAAAAACAATTATTTGAATAACACTTTATAGGAATTCCACCTGACCTTTCATTGCCTATATATCTTTGACCTTTGGCCCTTGTGGTGAGGTCATACAATTGACCTAACTCTATATGGCATTATATTTTAATTTTATTATGTTATTATTTTTACCGCTTCCAAATCACTCAAAAAAATTAATAATGTCTCAGATAAAATAAAATTGATGAAAGAATAATTAACTAGGATTGCCTCATTATTATTTTTTACTCATAATGACCTAAAGTGACCTTTTTTTCCTCCCTCTTATGACCTTATTTCTGTAGTGTATGTGACCTTCATCTTGTGTGACCTTACCTGACCTCACTTACTTTGGTGTATATTTCCATGTGGAGCTGTTTGGTCAAATGACATTCCTGTGCCCATAACCTGCTTCTATGTGCATTCTCTCTCTCTCTCTCTCTCTCTCTCTCTCTCTCTCTCTCTCTCTCTCTCTCTCTCTCTCTCTCTCTCTCTCTCTCTCTCTCTCTCTCTCTCTCTCTCTCTTTCTTTCTCTCTCTTTCATATACCCTTGTAATAATCCTATATTTAAAAAAAAACATCCTTTTCTATACTTCCTCATATTTTCTACATCACTTTCCTGTACCTTACTCCCTTACCTTGCTTCCTTCCCTTAAACAAACCTCCATCTCTCTCCTCCCTCTCCCTCCCTCACATCACCATCATAACCTTCTATAGCTCACCACCATCCTCCTTCTCTTTCCCTCCCTCCCTCCCTCACACTATCACCATCATCACCTTCCGTAACTCACCACCACCCTCTCCCCTCAGGGCCTGCCTTCCAACGACCCCATACACGTGCTGGTGAGAGTATACGTGGTCCGAGCCTGTGACCTACACCCTATGGACTTCAATGGAAAGGCTGATCCATACATCGTGGTGCAGCTTGGCGGGAAGAAGGTGTCGGATAAGGAGAACTATATATCCAAGCAGTTGAATCCGGTGTTTGGGAAGTAAGAATGGTTAAGAGTGGATAGAGTTAGGAAATATGTGTTATGGAGTTATAATAGAATATGTGTATGTGACTATTTGTATATATCATTATAAGTGGTATGTTTTTAGTGCTTATTCATGTGTTATATCTATAGATTCTTTACTTACAAACCTATATTATCTTTTAAGTGCTCATGTGATTCTTAGATACCCTCTTATTTACCTGATTATATGTCTTGCTCAGGTGCTTTGAGGTGGAGGCAACCTTCCCTCAGGACTCCATGCTGACGGTGCAGATGTTGGACTGGGATCTGGTGGGTTCAGATGACATGATCGGGGAAACCAAGATTGACCTCGAGAACCGGTTTTATTCCCGTCACAGAGCCACTTGCGGACTCCCAAACAGATATGAAACGTGAGGATGAGAGGATGGATGGTGACTGAATGAATGGCTGGATGGTTAGATGGCTGGATGGATGGCTAGATTGATGGCTGGATGACTGATTAAATGGCTGGATGCTGGTCGGCTATACTGGATAACTGCATGGATAGATAGGGATGAAAATATGATAGCAAAAAATAACAGGAGGAACATAGACAAATACCATTACAAAACCAATCATAACAAACATCTAACTCTTAACATGCCTTCCAGGACTGGGTATAATCAGTGGCGTGACCCTATGAAGCCCACACAGATCCTAGCCAGGCTGTGTAAGGAAGGGAGGCTGGAAGGCCCTCACTACGGCCCCGGAAAGGTGAGGGTTGGGACTAAGACCTTCACTGTCCAGCATGAAGATGAACATGACCCAAGCAGAGCAAAGTTCCTGGGTAAGTATGGGGGGTGGCGGGGGGGGGGGGGGGGGGGAGAGAGAGAGAGAGAGAGAGAGAGAGAGAGAGAGAGAGAGAGAGAGAGAGAGAGAGAGAGAGAGAGAGAGAGAGAGAGAGAGAGAGAGATGAAGAACATTTTAATAGAAGAAAGTCTGTAGTTTATATGAAAAATTACTTGACATGACAAAACAATAATAATGAAGTTTTAATTAATATATACAACTTTGCGTTTGTATATAATTGTGTATTCATAACAAACATTCCTTTACACATCTTAACCACTTCTCTTCATTCATTTCTCCTTTACAGTGAGTGAGGAGCAGCTGGCACTGGCTGTCCTGCATCGGTGGGAGGAGGTGCCAAAGGTCGGGTGCCGTCTGGTGTCTGAACACATTGAGACCCGACCACTCTATAACCTGGACAAACCCGGCATTGAACAGGTAACGGCTCGACCGGGTTGTGATAATAATAATAATAATAGTAATTTTATTTTGCCCGAAGGAATATAACACAAACAAAGTGAGTACAGAGAGTAATTCTGTTCAACACACTAAATGTAAGTTGGACTG
>JAXIVD010000964.1:75000-85000 GCA_036785275.1 Cancer borealis | reverse complement strand
GTGATAAAAAAAAAAAAAAAAAAAAAAAAGTTGGTGTGAACGCACCTATAAATCGTTTCGTTAGCGATCTGCTGATCTGAGGTTTTACAAATGGCTGCATCATGATGATGTTTACCTTGTTATGTACTTTTCTCTTTCTCTTGGATTTATGGCATTTTATTGTGAGTTTTTAGGTAATGGTAATTCTATTACATTATTAGTGTCGTATTATAATGTGAATTGTTTTAAATACAGGTATTTACATCAGTAGTTACAGCACCGAGGCTGTCGTCAGAATTAGCCTAAGGTTAGGCCTGGTTTCCTTTACCAATACGCCACAAAATTTTAGGTTCGCTTTTTGTTACTGTTATATAAGACGACCCTCATTTTTAGGGTGGTTTTTGGGGGCTAAAAGGTCGTCTTATACGTGGTAATATACGGTACTCATATTCACTCAAACTCACTCATACTTACTCATACTCACTCATTCTCCTTTACCCTTTAGATGGCTCAAGGGTCCTGAGGATACACAATGCACTGACATCCACTATCGCTCTCTCACGGGGGAGGGAAACTTCAACTGGCGATTCGTGTTTCCCTTTGAATACCTTGTAGCGGAGGAGAAGATCGTCATCAGTCGGAAGGAATCACTCTTCTCTTGGGATGAAACAGAGTGTAAGATTCCTGCCAGACTGGAACTGCAGGTTAGTTGGAAGAAGCTGCCATGTGTAGGTTAACTTATCCTTTTGCAGCCTCCTTATTTTCTTATGTTTTTAAAGGAAGAGTGATGATTGTGTGGATAGGGAGAGTGTGTGTGTTGAGAGGTTGATTTATGTATGTGTGAGAGAAGTTTTGATGAGTGTGTCAGAGGAATTAATGTATGTAAGTCATATGTTTTAGAAGAAATTAAAGATTCTTGTAGAAGTAGTGCAGTAAATGTATGTTAGAGAAAAGTGGTGCGTATTTTAAGAGTGTGCAAAATATAGCCTAAGACATTTAAAGCATTCTATCTATCAAAGAGGACAAACATGTACGTACTTCTTCTAAGCACCATCTTTATCCTTAGAACGTTGTAATGTCTTTATGTAAAGCTGTGAGCCTTATAACTACTGTGGGTCCTATCACTAACATCATCATTACCACTCTTATAGATACCACTACCATCAATTCCACTATCACTGCATTTTTTTCCTCATAATTAACTACTGCTACTTTCATATCTGTTGCTATAATTCAAACCATCACCACTATCATCACTATCACAATCACCATTCATCATCACCATCACCATCTTCCTTCAGGTGTGGGATGCAGATCACTATAATTAAAACCATCACCACTATCACCATTTATCATCACCATCACCACCATCACCATCATCACCATCCATCATCACCATCACCATCTTCCTTCAGGTGTGGGATGCAGATCACTTCTCGGCTGATGACTTCCTGGGTGCCATCACACTTGACTTGAACCGGTTCCCTCGCGGTGCCAAGAGTTCCAAGCTGTGCACCTTAAACATGCTGAAGACAGATGGCTCGGTGCCGATGGTCAATATCTTCAAGCAGAGGAGAGTGAAGGGATGGTGGCCTTTCTATATCAAGAAGGAAAATGAGGAGATGGAACTTACGGTAAAGATTTATACCAAGTCATAATCGTATTTCAGGCTAATGTTATAAAATTTTGTATATTATTTATTATGTGTTTTTTGTATTTTGAGTGTTATGTTAAGATTGTGTTTGTGTGTTTGTGTGTTTCAGGGGAAAGTAGAAGCAGAGATTCACCTGCTGACTAAAGAGGAGGCGGAGAAGAACCCTGCTGGCCTTGGACGCAACGAACCCGATCCTCTCGAGAAACCTAAGTACGTATACATGTGTATATATTTCATCGACTTGTGTTTGCCTGTTTACTTAGTGGTTAGTTACAGTATACATGAGTCAAGTACGGGTTTTTCTTTTTTTCACTTCATTTTCTTTTCCTCTCGCTTTCTTCTTTTCCTCTCACTTCCTTTTCTTTTCCTCTCACTTAATTTTCTTTTCCTCTCACTTCATATTCTTTTCCTCTCACTTAATTTTCTTTTCCTCTCACTTCCTTTTATTTTCCTCTCACTTCCTCTCCTTTTCTCTCCACAGCCGGCCAGACGCTTCCTTCATGTGGTTCCTTAACCCTCTCAAGAGCATCCGTTACATCATTTGGCACAATCACAAGTGGGCTATCTTAAAGCTGCTCGCCTTCCTCGGCCTCACTATCTTCTTCGTCCTCTTCTTCTACTCTGTGCCGGGCTTCACTGTCAAGAAGATCCTCGGCGCATAACACAAGAGTAACAGGAACAAGAAGAGAAGTGGGAGTAGGAGTAGAAGAGAAGTGGTAGACATTAAGAAGAGAAGGAAAAGGAGGAGAGGAATGATAAACAATAGGAGAAGGAGGAGAAAGGTAAGAATGAATGACATGCATAAGGAAAAGGAGTGTGATGGTGAAAGTGAAGAGAAGTGTTGAAAGTAAAATAGTGAAGGACTGAAAAAGGGAATGAAGGGGAAGTAGAAGAGAAACAAAACACTGATAGAATGAGAATTGAATGGTAAAAAGAACTGCAAAAATTTGCCTAAAAAACAGACTGATAAGAATGTAGAAAGGAACTTATAAAAGGAGAGTGGATGGAAGAGAAAGACAGAAATAAAAAGAATGATTAAAAACTCAGATATAGAGAATATACCAAAGAATATAGAAAATAGAAAGAAAGAATAATAATAGGAACGAAATACGTATAGAAAAATAAAAAAAACATTGCTAAGGATACATATCTCTCACTATCACTTAGCTACATAATTTGGTATCACTAAAAATATAGTACCTAGTTTCAGAAAATATAGTATGCTAGTTTTTAGTGACTTTTTACTGGCAAAGAAGTTTACCAAATGTTGTCTATTGATACTAAGAAAGTTGTTAGTCAATTTTCATTGGCTAAGAAGACTGGCAGCTACTTATGATTGGCTGAAAACACTTACATTATTTTTTACAATTGACCGTGTGATTTCCAAACGTAGAATTTAAGTACGTTCGTAAGTTATAAAAAAAAAAGTACACATTTCCACTCTTTAAGGTTTCTCTTACTATGCACAATAATTCATGAAATGGTCACATAAACATTTTCTCTCGAGCACTTAATTATGACACACAACTAGACATGATTCTCGTTATATCATAGCATCACTTACCTATTCCTCTACAAGCTGTGTGTGTCATTCCTATAATTATGGAACCGCAATGATAAATAGATGTACTACTTATGTGATAATGAACTTAGTAGTGTAAGATTGAAAGGTAGTAAGTGTGAAGCATCATTTATTTCCTCAACAAATAGTAATCAATATTATCCACTTTATATAACTATTATCCATTCAAAAAAAAAATCCATTGAGCTATTTATATTATACACTAAGAGGTAAGTAATTTTAATTGTGTCATCTTATGTATATACGTATGCTATACACACATATATCTACACACCTATACTATGAAAGGGTAAAGTTAATATATACTATATAAAGTTAATCTATAATAATATATATATATATATATATATATATATATATATATATATATATATATATATATATATATATATATATATATATATATATATATATATATATATATACATGGAGACTGAGTAATGTTATACGTAATTCATATTAATACATACATCCTCACTGCTACTAACCAATGAGTGTTAGAAATAAGATGGTTTTATTATTATTATCATTATTATTATTATTATTATTTATTTATATATATTTTTTACTACTATATATAGGAGTGTAGTGAGGCAGGTTGACGACCAAGGACCAATCTTTCATCGTTGCCTTCAGATATATATCCTAAACACTATTTTCCCACATAGCCTACATAGCTTGACATCTTATAGTCTATTATATACTGTAGTGACAATTGTTATACTAATCCTTCATTGCCTCCGTGTTACTGTAGGTACATAACATTCCCTTTCTAACAAGGATGGGAGGCAGACAGATAATTATACTGTATTATGATAGTCTAATGTTTGTAGTTCCTTCCCTTGTCTGTATTGAGTAATTTCGTGTTATATTATATCCAAGAAATTCTGTCCACTAGTCAAGAAGTGTGTGTGTTTTTTTAGCATGTTGTAGTGGTGTTTTAAGCAAAGTGTGTTGGGTGATTGGGTGTAATTTGTTGATTATCTTAGTGAGAATGGAATGAAAGAATTAAAATTGTCTGCTGTCATATGCTAGCTTGGGGTTAGGTATTTGGTTTGTATTTATTCAGTCCACTGTAATGGTAGTGTAATGTGTGGCGCCATAACACTTGTACGTCATTGAATCTTTGTTATGAGTCAAAATTACAATGTTCACCTTATTAATTTGGGAAGAGTGTAAAAATATTTCGCAGATCCAAGAGGTGTATGAAAAATCAAGAGGAATTAGCAGAACATATGAAAGCTGAAAATAAGAAAATAAATTAAGAAAGAAAGAAAGAAGTAAGAAATTGAAAGCAAGGGAGATCAACTAAAAGAAAGATAGGCAAGTCTCAACGAAACCAAAGTGAAATTACGTGATGGCAGGTAATAATCAGGTGAGACAGTAATTAGTTAGTCCTTCCACTTTACTGCTTTCTCTGTAGATCATTATATTAATTTACTATCGAGATGAGAGGCTGAGGGTAGCTCTCTTCCTATCTCTCAACTCATAATGATATTGATTTTATAATTTACAATACACCATCTTATATAAAAAGTGTAATGGAAGTGTTAAGAAGTGATGTATGCACTTAAAATATGCACCTGTGAATGAGTGAAGTAGTTATTAAGGTATTCAAGGGGAGGGAGAGAGAGAGAGAGAGAGAGAGAGAGAGAGAGAGAGAGAGAGAGAGAGAGAGAGAGAATTAGTTATGGTTCAATAGTTCTGTTAACATACGTAGGGTTAAGGACGCCCATCTATATTCGTTTTTTACATTGTGTTTATTGATGTAATGTAATGTAAACTAAACGAATATTAACATGAATATCACCACTAACGTCTCCTTCCCTTATCAAACTAGCATCAGGTCTAAATTACTACCAGATATTTTAGAGGTGAAAGATAAAATAAAATAAAGTAATTTGTGCAGAAATCATTAGTATATGTTTAATTGAAAATGTTTAACTAAATATTCCCGTAATTAGAACACGAATTTTAGGTGCGTCCGCTGGCAAAAAAAAAGTATCATATAGACCAATTTTCGTTCGTGGGTGTTTCGAAATCTACAAAAAAAAAAATAATAATAATGACGAACTGTAGTGAGCTGTAGCAATATTGATTGTACCTATTCTCGTGACAGTAAATCCAACATGTCTTAACAGTACAGTACCTACACGGTGGTTTGCATAATGATAGGGTGGAAAGGAAGACAAATGACACATGAATCGACATCGTAAGGTAGTGTAAAGATGAGAGAGTTTTAGAAGTGCCGATAAGGGGATGGATAGCATGCAGAACGCACGGATGGGAGGAAGGAAGGTGATGGTTGGGACACGTTATGATAGAAACACATGTTGGAATGGTAGGAACACAAATTGGAATAATAGGGACACAAGTTGGAATGATAGAAGCACAAACAGGAATGATCGGGACACATACTAGGAACACAAATTGGAATGATAGGAACGCAAACTAAAATATTAGGAACACAAATTGGAATGATAGGAACAAGTTGGAATAGCAGAAGCACAAACTAGAGTGAAGATAAGAGATCGATAAGCTTGTTTCAGTGAGATATACAATGTATGTTACTTATTAAGCGTTGTCTAATGTATTAATTATAAGTTTATTAACCAATCATGATAAGTCCACAGGCATGTTTTGGTTGAGTTAATCGTTGCTTAATATGCCAAGTATGTTTTAGTACGAAATGCATTCTTGTCAAAATTGCTAATAGATAATAAGCTTTTCTATTATTCAAAAACTATTACAGTGGAAGAATTTGGATATTAATTTAATGAAACTTGCGCTGCCTACCTTCCCTTCCTGTCTAGAATGCAAAAAGTTAGGTCTGTATATTAATTGAAATTACACTTTGCATTATGAAATATTATACATCGTGTTATATATAAAAAGGATGATATGAATACAGTTGTTCATAATGTTGTTGTGTGGATCAAAGTTTAAGTATATTTAGATTTACAGTATTAACAAAACTTTGGCAGAAATACGTATATATCCTGTACACTTTTTAATATGTAAGTTATGATAGACATAACTAACTCACTAACGCCACCTAAGCATAATTATATTTTCATTGTTTTAAGTCATAATTATTTTTTTTCTAATCATTCAGTGATGTCTACAATGAAAAGGTGGACAAAAGGTTCTGAAATTAACTTAAATTAAAAAAAAAATTTATAACTACAAGAAGCGAGTTATGGTTAGTAATGAAAGTTCACATATGCAATCGATTATTACTTGGATAGAGATAGATAGAACGTGTGCATAGGAGAGAGAGAGAGAGAGAGAGAGAGAGAGAGAGAGAGAGAGAGAGAGAATTCATGTAGTAAGATTGACAACCTTTTCTGGTAGATGGTGTTTAAATCTTTTGTCATAATTACTTTTAGTCACATACGAATTATTACCAAAGTTGAATATCTGGTTATATCTTATAATATATGAACAATAGCTGCCATTATTGTAGTAGTAGGAGAGAGAGAGAGAAAGAGACATTTCTACATTTTCTTTTTCCACTTTCTATTTTTTCCTTTTCACATATATATGCATTAAGTTCTCTCCTAGCTTTCCTCTATTCTTCCTTTCTATCCGTTATCCTTGTTATCTTCCATCTCTCTCTCTCTCTCTCTCTCTCTCTCTCTCTCTCTCTCTCTCTCTCTCTCTCTGTTAACTTTCAGGCATGCAAGACGTAATTACCACGTATTTCAACCTTCACATCTATCTATCATTATTATTATTATTATTACAAACTGATTCTGTAGGTCGCTACCCGTACCCGATTCACGAATATATTATACTAGGAATACTCTATACTATACTATAAGTCCTTCTGATCTCTACTATATAACGTTAATTATAGAATGTGTATATAGTGTAAATATATTCACTGAGAAATATATACTATTCATATATTGTGTAAAAGAACGTGTATGTGTGTGTGTGATTTTTTTTTGTCCGTCATAAGAGAGAGAGAGAGAGAGAGAGAGAGAGAGAGAGAGAGAGAGAGAGAGAGAGATGCTTAGTACACTTTTAATGTCTAATGTTTCAAGGCAAATAAATCATTGGAATTAAATTATGGCCTTTAAAAACTATTTCCTTCATATAAGTGTACCGAGTCTCAGACGTTGGTTTACGAACAGAAAACGAATATATAAATAATGGACAACTTTAATGATGAATAAAATAAATAAAGTACTCGCTATATCCGTGGTGGTGCTCTTACAAATTCTTATCCACCCTTAGCGACACAAACATAAACATATACCTTAACACAAATATTCCTATTCTATCCTACCTAACTATACGTGAGGGAACTGATGGAAAACGACCAAAATACACTCACGCCACAAATATTGTTTGGGAGTCACTGGGTCCTTCTGGCCGTCGTCCTTGTTTGAGAGGCAACTCCACATGCAGCCTTCGTCAAACACCAACCGAAAGACAGTCTTTTGCTGGTCCTCTCGGCAGCTGTATCCGGGAGGACAATTTACTGTTAGATATTAATAACAATGTTTTTTCAAGTGTGGCAAGGCTTTTAGGAACACTGAAGGCTTACCAGTCTGGAGCGGGGTCACGGAACACTAGTGACTGACCTCCCGCCCAGACCGGTATATATATCCTCAGTTCCAGTGACGTCACGCGTTTTTCCCATCATCCTCTTTCGCTAGTAGTACCTACTCTAACCATAACTAGGTATTTTAACGAGCGTCGAGAATACGAGGATTTACCGGTGATTCCGCAAAGGAATCACCGTAATGATAGTTGGCCCGTTGTACTCGGTACACGGCTTTCCTCTTTAAAAAAAATAAATCCTCGTATTCTCACACTCGTAAGAACATGAGTTTATATATTATCAACACAAGTCGCCTAACAAGTCTATCTGAGAATTCATAATTAAAATTTAATTGGAGGGGGGAAGGACGCCCGGCGATCCGAAGACCGCGACTCACTTAACAATCTGGGGACAGGTGCCCGCAGAGGAGACTTTGAGCGTATTAGTCCACTAACACTATCACTAACACTTAAAAAAAGAAAACAATGCATCACTATTAACTCTACCCCTTAGCGACACAAACATAAACATATACCTTAACACAAATATTCCTATTCTATCCTACCTAACTATACGTGAGGGAACTGATGGAAAAACGACCAAAATACACTCACGCCACAAATATTGTTTGAGAGTCACTGGGTCCTTCTGGCCGTCGTCCTTGTTTGAGAAGCAACTCCACATGCAGCCTTCGTCAAACCACAACCGAAAGACAGTCTTTTGCTGGTCCTCTCGGCAGCTGTATCCGGGAGGACAATTTACCGTTAGATATTAATAACAATGTTTTTTCAAGTGTGGCAAGGCTTTTAGGAACACTGAAGGCTTACCTGTCTGGAGCGGGGTCACGGAACACTAGTGACTGACCTCCCGCCCAGACCGGTATATATATCCTCAGTTCCAGTGACGTCACGCGTTTTTCCCATCATCCTCTTTCGCTAGTAGTACCTACTCTAACCATAACAAGGTATCTCAACGAGCGTCGAGAATACGAGGATTTACCGGTGATTCCGCAAAGGAATCACCGTAATGATAGTTGGCCCGTTGTACTCGGTACATAAGTAGTTTTAAAGACGAAATAATGATGATGATGATGATAGGACTATATATAATATTCTAGAGAGAGAGAGAGGAATGGGGGCACCTATCCCTCCCTTCTCCCTTCTCCCTTTTCTAAGTATATGTTGTGTATTGTGGGCGGGGCGTTAGAGAGGAAGGAAGAGAGGGAGAGGGAGGGAGGGAGGAAGAGTGAAGTAGGAGGAAGGGAGGGAAAGGGAAGGAAGAGTGGGAGAGGAAAGGAGGAAGAGGCAGGGAAGGAGGGAGAGGGATGGTGGAAGGGAGGGAGGTAGAGTGAAGAGGGAGCGACTAGAGAGGGAGAGGGAGGGAGGTGGACTGGTGGAGTTGTCTCTGGTCAGTCCACAGGTTGGTGGTGGAGCGGCGTGTAGCAAGAAGGGAAGATCACCACCATCATCACCACCAACACCACTAACACCACCACTACTATCATCACTAACATTCATTTCTATTCATCACTACTAATAATAGTCACCACCACTACTGACTCATACAATCACTACTACTACTATTACTACTACGACTACTATAATCTCACCACGATCGCCACCACCACCGCCGGTTAATTAATGATAAGGTAGGTTGAATCACTACTATTATAACAGTAGTTTTGTAAGTGGTTGTTTTAGTAGTATTTATTACAATACCTGCCTGTTTTGGTTTGGTTAGTTACCTGTTTATATGAAAGTACTTGTTATTGATGTTGTTGTTGTTGTTTTCATATATTTTGTTTGCCTCCTTCTATTTCTTCTTCTCTCTCTTCTTTTTCTTCTTCTTCTTCTTCTTCTTCTTCTGTTTCTTCTACTCCTGCTTTCTATTTCTTCTTTTGGCTATTGTTCTTTTTACTTTTTCAAAATAGCAGTAACATTGACTATAATACTAGCGACAGTAATGGTAATAGTTGAGGTTGTAATATAGTAGTAGTAGTAGTAGTAGTAGTGGGGATGATGGTGATAGGTTCTTTCATAGACTACACTATATGGTGTAGTCTATGGTTCTTTCATTACCACCAGGTGTCATTAGTTGCCTGTCCACTGTCACCACCTGCAAATACAACGTCATTACCAGGTGATATTCAGAAAGGATCGCTTACCCAACCCTTAATCATGACGCGCTTAATGACCAACCTAAGGAAGAGGAGGAGGAGGAGGAGGAAAAAAGT
>JAXIVD010000964.1:67500-70000 GCA_036785275.1 Cancer borealis | reverse complement strand
GTGTGTGTGTGCAGGAAATTTAGGTAATGAGGTTACTTCAAGCCTCGTGAACATAAATTTCCTCCCCCTCCTCCCGCTCCTCCTCCTCCTCCTCCTCCTCCTCCCCCTCCTCCCCCTCCTACTCCTCCTCCTCCTCCTCCTCCTCCTCCTCCTCTTCCTCTATTATTGTATGTTTCCCTTCTCTTCTTTGCCTGTTTTCACTTTTCTTGTTTTCTTTCTTCTTCCTTCCATCGCTCCCATCTTTTTTTTTTTATTAACTCCTTTTATCTATCTGTTTTTTGTCTTTCCTACTTCTCTCCTTCTCTTTCTGTTTTTTATTCTTCCTTCCTTTTCCTTATGTCATTTTTCCTCTCTTCCCTTACTTTCTTCCTCTTCTTCTTCCTTTTTTTCTCTTCGTCTTTCTCTTTCCTACTTTCCTTCCTCTCTCTCCTCTTCTTTTTCTCTCTCTCCTTCTATCCATCTTTTCTCTACACTCGTCCATTCCTTCTTCCTCCTTTCTCTTTCCCTTCTCTCTTCTCCTTCCCTCCAATCTTCCTCCATCCCTTTTCCTTCCTCCTCCTTACTTCTCCCTCTTTCTTCTCTCCAGCCTTCCAATCTTCCTCCATCCCTTTTTCCTTCCCTCTCTTAATTCCCTTTCTCTCCTCACCTTCCTTCATGTCTCTCTCTCCATCTATCCATCCTTTCTCCTCCTTCCTCCTTACTTCCCCCTCTTTCTCCTCTCCTTTCCTCCATCCTTCCATCATTCCTCCTCCCTTCCTCCTCTCTTTCCCTCCCTATCTACATCTTTCCATCCTTCCTTCCTTCTCCATCTTTCCTCCTTAATAACCACAGTTAACTTACATTTCCACTAATATTCTTTGATCGCCTTTGTAGGTAATTAACACGTTACAGCCTCACCTTGACACCCGGGCAGGTAATGATTAATTAGCACAGGTGAGGTGACTTATTAAGGCCTCTTCTATTTGCGTGAATCCGTTTCAGATCACTGAATCTGGGCGGGGCTTGGCCGCTCTGGGCGGGGCTTAGCCGCGAAATCGTGTTCTATTTACCATCTTAACCCGTGATCTGTTTTCTGAATCCGTCGAATCTGATTTGGGAGGTGGGTTATAGTAGACGACACTCGTTCGCGGGTTTTTTGCACCAGCCTGAGCCAGCCTCTTCTCAGAAGTTGATATTGATATATACCTCCAATAAAACAGTGTATATATACGAGGAAGATAGTAAGCGGTAGAGAAATGTTGTAGAAATGTTACTATAGGCACAGAATTGTATAATAGTGGTGATGAATACCAGAAACAAAGGAGATATATAACAGCAGCCTCTTCTCGGAATTTATTATTAATATATACCTCCAATAAAAACAGTGTATATATACGAGAAAGATAATAAGTGGTAGAAAAATGTTTCAGAAATACTACTGTAGGCTTAAAATTGTATAATAATGGTGATGAATACTAGAAACAAAGGAGATATAACAGCAGCCTCTAACCGGATTATTTATTTTCTTTGAATTTTGATATATACTCCCAAGAAAACAACTTACTTGTATGTGAAAGAGATTAAATGGTACAAACATTCTGCATAAATGTTAGTGTAGGTACAAAAATATGTATAACCGTAGCATATGAATAGTTAAATAAGATATCCCCAAAGTTTATTTTGGTTAAGGGGAAGCTCTACTCTACATTGATATACACAAACGATTCTGACACTCATTACCGTCCCAAATAAATAGTTAATAAGATATCCCCATTCCCCATCTTCTCCCAATAAACATGAGGACATGTGGGAATGTAAGGTTTTTTGGCTGGGTGTAAAAGTGAAGTTTTACCCAAATCTAACCTAACCAGGGAAAGCCTATCGGCGCTACAGATTAGACATATATAAAAATAAGGGGTATTTCTTTACAACTACTGCTCCACCTCTTTATTATATATATGAAGTCTTACATACTATACATAGTGTACTCAACACATCTGTGAAGGTTTCAGGCGGTGCTCACCATTACTTACCTCGCAAAACGTCTTTGAAGTTATGTTATGTTGGTTAAGTTACGTTAAGTTATGGTTAGGTTAAGGTTGTTAGGTTAGTTTGCGGTCATGTTATGGTTATGTTAGTTAGGTTAGGTGCGGTTCAGTTAGGTTCGCTTACATAAGATTTTTACATTTTAATACCCAAACCCCCAAAAAAACTAATTTGCGAACCCTAACTTCCGGGTGATAAAATGTAAAAATCTTATATAATCGAACCTAACCATAACATAACATAACAACTTTAACATAACCATAACTTGACATAACCTAACCAACCTAACCTAACCTATCATAATTTCAAAGAAGTTTGGCGAGGTAAATAATGGTGAGCACCGCCAGAAACCTTCACAGATATGTTGAGTACAATATGTATAGTATATTTATAATAAATAGGTGGAGCAGTATTTGTAAAGAAATAATAGGTGTAACATTGTTACGGTTAACCTCGAGGTTCATCAGACTTGAAT
>JAXIVD010000964.1:37500-60000 GCA_036785275.1 Cancer borealis | reverse complement strand
ATGTAAGAGTAGGGAAGGATAGGAGTGGAGGAAGAGGGGAAAGGGGGAGAGTAATGTGGAATGATGTAGCTGTGTGGATAGATAAGGAGGAAGGGTGGAGGAGGAGGAGGAGGAGGAGGTGGTGGTGGTGGTGATGGTGGTGGAAGAGGTGGAGCGAAAGAGATTGTTTGCAGACTCAATTTACGTGTTTAGAGAGAGAGAGAGAGAGAGAGAGAGAGAGAGAGAGAGAGAGAGAGAGAGAGAGAGAGAGAGAGAGAGAGAGAGAGAGAGAGAGAGAGAGAGAGAGAGAGAGAGAGAGAGAGATCCAATGACAAAAAACCAATCATGGTTTATTTCTTTTATAGTATCATTCTCTTCTTCTTTCCTGTCCTCTTCCTCCTCATCATCATCCTCTTCCTCCTCCTCTTCCTCTTTTCCTTCCTCCTCTCTCACTCCATACAAGAGTTCTTCTTACAACAACAACAACAACAACAACAACAACAAATAGCAGTAAGAATATAACAATAACAATAATTATTATAATAGTAATGATAATAATAATAATGATACCCAATAAAATTTCTCTCTTCCTTCCTCTCTCTCTCTTTCTCTCTCTTATAGATAATAATTATGACCATGACGCCGTCAATAAGCATAATAAGTAACCCACTGAAGCATCAATACGTAGGCTTTGAATCCACTCAGTACAGAATCACACTACCTTACTAATCCATAACGTTATGTAAACATATACTATTGAAGGCCAGAACGTTCTTGACTATTCCCAAGATAAATTAATATGCTACTACGTACTTCTCCTTTCCATCAATACTGTCCTGAATACTACTCTTAGACCAAAGTGACTATTGAATGTGTCTATGAAGATAATAGGACTAGAAACTGAACTGCTATTGGTGGAGGTGTAGAGCTACGTGTGAGTCTTGATGCTCATTGGCTGGTGAATTGAAATGGAGTTTGCTAATTGGTTCTTTCCTTGATTGAGGTCATGTTTGCCCATTAGCGTACGTGGTGTACTCTAATGGAGGTAATCAAATGGTTCAATGAGGTAGAGAGAGAGAAAGAATTAATTGTGTTTTTTTCTATCATCATTATTTCTACTATTGCTACTCCTACCACTACTACTACTACTACTACTACTACTACTACTACTACTACTACTACTACTACTACTACTACTATTTTTAATATTGCCCCACCACCACTACCACCACCACCATTACCTCGTCATCGTGTTGGCAGAAGACAAACACGAGGTGAAGAGAAAACAAACAAACAAACAAACAAACACCTGAGTGATGCTCCAAGAAATTAAATAAAAAAAAGGAAATAGATTGATGTGTCTATATTTTTTTTTCTGTATCACTTTTCCACGACTTTCCTTCTTTAATTTCCTTCTTCCTCTTCTTCTTCACACTCATTTAATTTATTTCATCCTTTCAACCATTATATATTCATCCTAGTAACCCTCCATCTTTTCCCTTTTCTTTCTTCTCTTTATAAAATTGTATGTAATAATTTTTAACTTTTCATCGCATCTCACTATACTTTTTCGCGCGCTTTTCCGCAATAGATTTGGAACCCTTATCATCTATACTTTTTTCCCGCCTGTTTTCTGCCTCAGATTTGGATACCCAAGACGAACAAGGCAACACTCCCTTCCACGTGGCCGTTCTCAAGGATGCTGTGGAAGCATTGGACACACTCATTGACTGGTGAGAGAGAGAGAGAAAGAGAGAGAGAGAGTGTGTGTGTGTTTGGTAAATATATCAGTTACTCATTCTTGCTCCTCCTTCCTCTTCCTTGACAGTGGAGCCAATACGAGCATCACAAACTTACAAGGAGATGCAGCGATACACCTTGCAGTTAGCGGTAATAAGGTAAATACATTAATTACCGTGTTTACCAGTACAGTGGTAGCGCGCTGGCCTTGCTTTCGCTTGGTCGGCAGATCGAGTCCCCGCCCTAATATGTAATTGAAGATATTTACTACTACTACTACGTCTACTATTATCACTACTACTATTACAGACAGGTGCGGTGGCTTGTCTGGTACAGCGCCATAAACAGGTAGACATGTACCAAAAGGATGCCAGAGGTCGAACCCCGCTTCACCTGGCAGCCCAAGACGATTGTGTACAGTGCGCCAAGACCCTGGTATGTGTGTGTGTGTGTGTGTGTGTGTGTGTGTGTGTTTGTGTTTGTGTTTGTGTGTGTCATTACCATCGTTATCACCACCTTCCTTTTCTTTTGCATTTCTTCCTTCCTCTCACTCACTTCCCTACTCTTTCACTCACTCACTTACTCACTCTCTCACTCACTCACTCACAGCTGGAAAGTCCGGGGTTCACCAGGTGCCCAAACGAAGCTTGTAACTACGGCTACCACCCCATCCACGTAGCAGCTCGTAACGCCTCCATCGGGGTGTTAGAAGCCTTGCTCAACTTTGCTGAGAGTCGAGGCTGCTTAAGAGAGAAGATGATAACCATACCTGACCTAGATGGGAATGTACCTCTGCACCTAGCTGTACACGGAGGGGAAATCAAGGTGAGAAAGGTGTGTTGATGTGCATGTGTTTGACTTTTGTAAGTTTGATATATTTTTTATATTTTTTTGTTTTACTTAAGTTTTGTGGATAATGAAGAAAGTTGTGTATTGTTATAAGTTTTTTTTTTCACTTATCTTCCATTCCTCTGTCTTCCTTGTGTTTACGTTCTTACTCTCTTCCTCCTCTTCCTCTTTTAATATGACCTCCACATATATCCTCTTCCACCTCCTGCTGCTCTTCCTCTTCTTCCTCTTTTAACATGACCACCACATATATCCTCCTCTTTCTCCCAGGCGGTGGAGCTTTGCCTGAAGAACGGCGCCCTTATCTCCACCCAGCAACACGACTCTTCCACTCCAGTCCACCTCGCGTGCTCCCAAGGCTCCTACGACATCGTTAACCTCATGTTTGCTCTTCAGCCTCAGGAGGTGTGTGGTGGGGGGTTGGGGGTGGTCGGGGTGAAGAAGGAGGTATGGATAGTGTGTGTGTATGTGTGTGTGTGGATGAGATCATCTCACACAATATATTTTTCTTATTTCCATGTCATCTTTCGTAACCTAACTTAACCTTACCTTATCTTACCTAACAACCCAACCTAACCTAACCATACCTTACCTTACCTAACAATCCAACCTAACCTAACCTAATTTTACCCTACCTTACCTTACCTTACCTTACCTTACCTTACCAAACTTACCCTAATCTCTCAGTACCTTCTCATGTCCCTTAATCTTCATGTTTTATCTCTCTCTCTATCTCCCGTTGTGTAGAAGAAGAAGGCTTTGGCGACCCAGGATGCACAAGGAATGAGTCCTCTACACTGTGCTGCCATGTTTGACCACCCTCAGCTGGTGACCTACCTCATTGATCAGGTGAGAGGTCATACACATTCACACCATTTTTATCTCCTTAGGGTACAAGTATAAACAAAGATACTCAGAATTTCTTTATATCTACAGCCTCTCCCTATAACCACACATCCTCTTCCTGTTCCCTAGGGTGTAAATATAGACAAAGAAACGCAGAACATCTAACACATCCTCTCTTTCTGTTTCCTAGGGTGCAAATATAGACATAGTGGACAAGGAACACCGATCTCCACTCCTTCTCGCGGCAGGACACAAAGGTTGGCGTAGTATTGATGTCTTGTTATCCCGAGGAGCTGACCCGACCATTAGAGACTCCAGCAACAAGAACCTGCTGCATGTGGTGGTGATGGGCGGTGGATGCCTCATGGAACTGTTCTCCCTTAGTAATGCACAGGAGTCTTGGGTGAGTGGGTGGTGATTGTGGTGGTGGTGAATGTTTGTTCCTGTGTGTGTATTCACTGTACAGTCTGCTGCTGGTCTCTCTCGAGACAGCCGGCCGTCCCCCTATGGAAAGAGCTCAGAGCTCATAGTGACCAATCTTTGGGTTGGACCGAGACCACTCACACACAACACACCGGGACAACGAGGTCACAACCCCTCGACTTACATCCCGTACCTACTCGCTGCTAGGTGAACAGAGGCTACACGGAAAATGAGACACGCCCAAATTATCTCCAAATTATCTGTGTGTGTGTGTGTGTGTATGTTTTCTCTCCATTATCATCTCCTAGCCTTATCTATCTTTTTTTCTGGTAGTTTCTGTATGAATTAATTAATCTTTTTTTTTCCCCTTATTTCTTATCTCCATTCCCATTTTTTTTTCTTAAAAGTTAATGTCTCTCTCCTCTTATTGTTTATATCTCCATTATCATTCACTGTCTTATCTGTTTCATTTTTGTATGCCATATTTTCTTTAAAAGTTAATATCCTTCCTTTATTATCCACATCATTATCATTCCCTATCCTTACATTCTTCATTTTAATCATATTTTCATTTGGAAATCAGTTTTTCAGTATATAATCTCTCTCCCTCTCTCTCTCATTCTATATTTCTATGGTTTAATCCACATCGTTATCATTCTTTATTCCTACATTCTTAATTTTTATAATTTTCAATTGGAAGTTAGTTTTTCTTTATTTAATCTCTCTGTCTCATTCTATATTTCCATTGCTTAATCTTCTTCAACTCAATCCTCACCTCCATCCGTTCCTCTGCAGTGGAAGCAAAGAGTTGCATTGATGCTGAATGAGCAGGACTCCCTCGGGTGGTCTCCCTTGCATTACGCCTCCAGGGCCGGACAGATCAGCTCCCTAGCATCCCTTCTAAGACTTGGAGCATCCGTCAGAACCAAGGATAAGAGGAACGAAAGTCCTTTACATTTTGCTGCCAAGTGAGTGTCCGGAGCTGAAAATATTGATTGTGTGGTTATGATTTATTGTATTATTAAAACTTGAGTAACTATTGGTGTTAGGAAGGGAAGTGTTGTTGTTATGAGTGAGTGTGTTTCAGGTACGGTCGTTACAACACAGTACGTCAGCTTGTGGAGTCTCTGAACGGCTTCCTCATACTTAACGAGTGCAATGACGAGGGAAAAACAGCGCTGCACATAGCCAGTGGGGAAGGTGAGGAAATAAAATACATTAGATAAATACAAAAATAGTAAATATCATATACACCATCACACTTTCCTTGCTTAATTTCTCATCTTCCTTCATTTTCCTTTCCTCCACACTTTCCTTGCTTCCTCATCTTCCACCTTCATTCTCCTTTCTCCACATTTTCCTTGCTTCCTCATCTTCCACTTTCATTCTCCTTTCCTCCACATTTTCCTCACTCCCTTATCTTCCACCTTCATTCTCCTTTTCTCCACCTTCATCCTCCTTCCTCCACACACCCGCCAGGCCACACCCGCGTCGTACAGCTGCTCTTGGGTAAGGGCGCATTGCTTCACCGGGACCACCAGGGACGCACACCCCTACACCTGGCCGCAGAAGGAGGTCACCTGGTCACCCTCACAGCCATCCTCTCTGTCCACTCTCACACACTGGACCAGACGGATAAGGAAGGGGTGAGTGATGGGGTGAAGGGGTGATGGGAAGTGTGGTAAGGCAAGGGACATGTGTAAGGTGTAAGTAGAGGTGAAATAGTAATCATTTTCTTATCTTCCCTTTCATAATCTATCTTTTTATACCCACATCATTCTTTTCCCATATTGTCCATTAAAAAACATTAATTTCTTTATCAAACTAACTCATGCCATCCCTCTTTTTATATCCTAGAAGCTATATTAACTGATCAAATCATTATTATTGACATATTTACTTGTTAACTCCATCCATAAAACATTAATATCCTCATCAAACTAACTATGCCATCCCTCTTTTTCATATCCTAGAAGCTATTAACAGATCATATAATTATTAACTCCTATTTTCTTGTCTAACTTCCTTTCCTTCCCTTAGAACACTCCTCTCCACTCAGCTGTCCGCGCCAACAAGCCTGAGGTGGTGAGTGAGTTAATGACACTCAACTGTAAACTCACAGAGAACAACAGTAAATGTAAACCCATTGATATCGCCCTCCAATACAAGCTGTTTGAGGCTTCCCTTGCCCTCGTCACACATCCTAGAGGGTGAGTGAGAGATTATTTATATTGTTTTAGCTTATTTGTTTAGTTTATTTAGTTTTTACTACTATATTAGACTTGTTAATCTCTTCCTTTCTCCTCCTCTTCCTCCTTCTCTCGTTCCTGGTTCTTCTTCCTATGCTTATTAATCTCTTTCCTTCTCCTCTGTCTCCTCCTCCTCCTCCTCCTCCTCCTCTCCATCACTTATATAAAATCATCCACGTTTACAAGCTCATCTGTCTCTTCACCCGGCAGACCTAATGAGATTCTGGCAACATCCAGCCACCAGAATGGATGTGTGTGCATGGCCCTCATCCGCATCCAGCCCCGGGTGTTTGAGGCTGTACTCGACCAAGCTATTGTCAAGGCCAGTGTCAAAGAAACATCCAAGGATTTTTTTGTAAGTACGAGTGTTGGAAAGACGATTATATATTTTTTTTTTTATTTGCTTATTCTACATTTGATTTTTATACAGAGTCAAAACTTTTATTTAACTATATTTCATCTTTTTTTTTTTTCATCCATCAAAATATGTGTTTATATTGAAAAGTTCCTTCTGCTATCCCTCCTTTCTGACCTGACCTAAGTTTACAAGGTCACAGGTCACACTCGGGTCACTCACTCAATCCTTTCCATCCACATCAACAGGTGAAGTACTCGTTCTATCCGCTGCAATTAAACGAGGAACAACTTGAAGGAGAACGGATCAAGTTGAAGGATCCCAAGTTCAGACCACTTCCACTCTATGCTTGTAATGTGAGTGAATCAGGATGTGGAGGCTTGGGTGGATGCTGGTGGATTGTGGCCTTGTTTGTGTGTGTGTGTGTGTGTGTGTGTGTGTGTGTGTGTGTGTGTGTGGATACTTGATGGATTGAGTGGATGGTTGGCATTGGTAGTGGTTGTCTGGGCGAATGGTTGATGGTGGATCAATGTGGATTTAACAACAATTTTTCCTGTAAGTGTTAAAAAAATGTGGAGGAAAGTGATTTGCTATAATTTTTTCACTTTTTTTTTATTTATATGTATTTTTAGTGACTTATTTACGAATGTGGAAAAGAGGGAAATATTATATACAATCTCTAATCATATTTTTGTATTTTATATATAGTTAATCTTCCACCTTTGCAAGCTTAGAATAGAAAATTAATGCATAGAAAAAATAATAATGATAATAATAGTATAGAAAATTAATACTTATAAAAATAATAATGATAATAATAGAACAGGTTGCCTATCAATATTCCGGTTCCATCAGTTTTCCGGCATGAATTTCAGAGCACAGTTTCAAATTACCTGGTTTTTAGAGCATCACTATTTTTGGGAGGCCCTGTTTATGTTTGTTTTAATGGCGCTGTACCCAGAATTAACTGTTTGCTCATGCTTGATTATTGATAGTCAACCTGTATACAAAATGAATACCTATAAAGATAATACAACATACTAATAATTCATCCACTTTCTAGGGTATGGTGGAGAGCAGACGAGTGGATTTATTAATGCATCCACTTACGCAAACATTCCTGGAGATGAAGTGGCAAGCTTACGGCAAATGCATCCACTTATCCTTCCTCTTAATATACCTTGTGTTCCTCTTCCTCGTTACCTTCTTTGCTCTTGGTTATCTTGGTCACAGCATCCACACTGTTAATGCAAATTGTACCTCCTCTTCCTCCTCCTCCTCCTCCTCTTCCTCTTCCTCTTCCTTAGCCTCCTCTTTGATATTGTCCTCCTCCTCCATTCCTTGCTCACCTGAGTTTATTTATGAGGTAAGTGTGTGTGTGCGTGGTGATGATAGTGATAATGGTAGTGATGATAATAGATAATGATGATAGCCATGATAGTGTTAGGTATTGGTGATGATGAAGATGGTGATAATAGTAATGATAGTGATGGTAATAATAATAATAATAATAATAGTGATGATAAGAGTGCTTTCTCCTTTCAAAAATAGCCATGATAGTGTTAGGATAGTAGTAATGAGGATGGTGAAATTGATAATGATAGTGATGATGGTGATAGTGATGGTGATGATGGTGTCTGCTACTTCCTCCCACAGCCACAGGAAGCCACAGGATGGATTTACTGCTCTGCTGTTGCCATCCTTGTATTTGCTGTGCTGAATATACTAAAGGAATTGCTGCAGCTGTACCACCATAAGCTAAAGGTACGAACACATCCTCCTCCTCCTCTCTTCTCTTCTCTTCCTCCTCCTCCTCCTCTTCTCTTCCTCCTCCTTCTCTTCCTTCTGTTGTGTTATATAGAAGCTTCAGTAAAATATATACTTACAGGTATTTTTTTCTATATAAATTCAATCAGTCAGTTAAGTTAGTCAGTCGTCAATTAATCAGTCAGTCAAATAATCAATCAGTCAGTCAATTAATCAGTCAGTCAATTAATCAATCTGTCAATCAATCGGTCAGTCAATTAATCAGTCAGTCAATAAATCAATCAGTCAGTCAATAAATCAATCATTCAATTAATCAGTCAGTCAATAAATCAAACTATAAGTCAATCAGTCAGTCAATTAATCAAACAATAACTCATTAAGTCAGTCAGTCAATCAACTAACCACATAACCTCCACCACCACCACCACCTTCTCCACACAGTACCTAGCAGACGGCATTAACGTGGTGGAGTGGATCATGTACCTCACTTCAGTCTGCATGGTACTCCCGGTCATCTTGGGAAGGGAGTGGACGGCACAGCAATTCAATTCTGCCTCACTAGCTGTCTTCACCGCCTGGTTCACCCTACTTCTGTACTTCCAAAGGTGGGGAGGAAGGGGGTGAAGGGAAAGGAAAAGGGTGAAGGGAAGGGAAGGAAAGGGGAGGAAGAGGAAGGAATTAGGTGAAGGGAATGAAAGGGCGTGAAGGGAAGAAAGGGGGTGAAGAGAAAGGAAGGTGTTGAAGGGAAAGGAAGAGGGTGAAGGGAAAGGAAGGGGTGAAGGGGAAGGAAGGTGTGAAGGGGGAAGGAAAATTAATATGAAAAGGAAGATAGATTATAAGGGAGAAAAGGAATTTTTTTTTGTATGTTTGAAAAGATAGAAAGGGAAGAGAAATGGAAAATAATGTTATATATTGATTGCTATTTGTTCTTTGTGTGTTTTTTTCTTATATACATTTGCTTTCTTAAGTTTTTATTTCCTGCTTTACCTTATCCATCCTCCTCTTCCTCTTCCTCCTCCTCCTCCTCCTCCTCCTCCTCCAGGTTTGATCGCATTGGTATCTACATCGTTATGTTCTTAGAGATCCTGAACACACTCATAAAAGTTCTCCTCGTGTTCTCCGTGCTCATCATTGCCTTTGGACTTGCATTCTATATCCTCATGTACCCGGTAAGTCATCGGTTCAATCGTTTATTTATTCTTGATGCTATCATAATATTTGTGTCGTTTATATATACTGTATGTGTAGTTTATAAAATTCATTTCACGGGTTTAGCTGTGTATTGGTTTGTTTTATTATTTGTCTATTTATTCTGGTGACGAGTTGGTGCTATCACAGACCTTGTGTCGTTTATGGTGTTACGCACCCATGTATGTGGACATTGTCTGTGTGTGTGTGTGTGTGTCTGTCTGTCTGTGTGTGTGTGTGTGTCTGTCTGTGTGTGTGTGTGTGTGTGTTCGCTTTGGGGTCCAACAAGTTTCAGCCAGAGAGAAGGGTATACTTGGGGAGTGTAGGGACAGAGGCAAGCAGGTGAGAGAGAGGAACAGAGAGACAGAAGTGAGGAAGAGAGAGAGGAACACTGGAACAGAGGTGGTGAGAAGGAAGAGAGGACTTATATTGTGACTGTCGTGCTGTGTTTTCCTTGTTGTTTGCTTGAGTAAATACTGTTTCCCTGTAAGTGTGTTCTTGGTCCTTGGGGTGAGAAAGTGCCGCTACAGCTATGGGAGTGCCCAAGTCAGCGAGTGTGCCTGTCTATTTGTGATAAGGACTTGGTAAACGTGTACTCTTGTTTGTTGGTTCAGTAAAGTAAAGACAATACAATACGTGTTTCTTGCCACCTACACCTAGCTGCATATGTTAAGTGTGTGTCGGGAACAGTGTTGCTTGGCCCTTGTCGTACGAGGCCGTGCTGACACAGAAGGAGGAGACGGGTGATGCGTAACAATATATATGTGATTTGTATAATATATTTCACTGGTTTGGGTGTGTATTGATTTATTTTGGTTTACCTTTGCAGGGAGGTCATCTGTCATTCTCTACGGTGCACATGTCGGTGATGCACACGTTTTCTATGATGCTGGGAGAGATAGACTTCCTTAACATCTTCGTGTACCCTTATTTTGGCCACAGCACCAAGGGGGACCTTCTCCTCTTCCCCGTCACCACCTTCGGTACTCACACACACACTGTATTTAATTATTTATGTTTGGAAAAAAATATATGAGCAATAGTTGTGATGAATATGCTATGATTGATTTATGATTCTAGGGATTAATTTAGTTGTTTTTTTTCTCCTCTCGATGTACATTTCTCCTTTTCCATCCCTTCCTTTTACTTCCTCCTCCTCTTCTTCCTCTTCCCTCATCTTCCTTCCCTTTCATTCTTCATTGCTTCCCCTTCCTCCATCCTCCTTCCCTTCATTCTACCATACTTCCTCTTCTCTTATCTTCCTTGCTTCCTTTTCTCTCATCCTCCTTTCCTTCATTCTCATATTTCCTCATTTTCCTTCATTTCTTATATTCCCTTCATCTCTCTCTCTCTTCCCATCATTCTTCCTTGCTTCCTATCCCTTCATTTTTCCTTGCATCCTCTATATTCTTTCTCTCGTCCTCCTTCCTTCATTCTTCCCGCTTCCTCATTTTCCTTCCTCCTGAACAGCTCTCCTCCTGGTGTTTATGATCCTGATGCCGATCCTCCTCATGAATCTACTTATTGGTCTGGCTGTGGGTGACATCGAGAGTGTTAAGAAGAACGCACAACTCAAAAGGATCGCAATGCAGGTCTCGTGAATTCTCTCCTACTTGTATTTCCGTTGATTTTCTATTAATTTTTTTTTTTTTTTTTTTTTTTTTTCACACTCATTATTTATTACAGTGTTACACCCCATAATTCTTTCTTTCACTCCTTTCTTTCCATCACCATCACTATACACTTACAGCTTACCATTCTTACCTCACTCCTTCCTTTCCATCACTATCACCATCACCATTACCTTATTACAGCTCACCATTCTTTCCTCAGTCCTTCATTTTCTTTCCGTCACCATCACCATCTCACACTTCATCACCATTATCACCATTCTTTCCTCACTCACTCCTTCCTTTCCCTTCCATCGCCATCTTACACTTCATCACCATCACCATCACCCAGCTCACCATTCTCCCTCCTCGTCACCAGGTGGAGATGCATACAGACCTAGAGAATAAGTTGCCAGAGATGCTGATCAAGAAAGTGAATAAGTCTGAGGTCCTCGACTACCCGAATGCAACTTGTGGGACTAAATTATTACATCGAATCCTGCGTACTCTCAACTTTGCCTGTCCAATGAATGACAGGAGATGTGCAGGTGGGTATTAGGGTGTGTTTGTGTGTGTAAATGCGTGAGTGTTTGTTAATATGTGTGTTTGTGTGTAAAGGTGTGAATGTTTGTTAATATGTGTTTGTGTGGGTATCAAGGTGTGTTTGTGTGTGTAAAGGTGTGAGTGTTTGTTAATATGTGCGTTTGTGTGGGTATTAAGGTGTGTTTGTGAGTGTAAATGCGTGAGTGTTTGTTAATATGTGCGTTTGTGTGTGTATCAAGGTGTGTGTGTGTGTAAAGGTGTGAATGTTTGTTAATATGTGTGTTTGTGTGGGTATTAAGGTGTGTTTGTGTGGGTATTAAGGTGTGTTTATGGGTGTACATGTGTTAGTGTTAGTTAATAAAGTGTGTTTTTTCTTTATGTGTGAGTTAATTGATGAAAATATGATTGTAGAAGGCTGAGAAAGAGAGAGAATCCGTGTATTATTTATATTTATTGTTTGCCAGTATTTCTTTGCCAATTTCAAGTCTTTTCTCTATCCTCTATCCTCCCACTTTACTTAACAATCACCTCAACACTCAGTACCAATTCTTTCCTTGTATATATCTTATCTTACCTTCACCTAACCTTTATAAACCCATCTTTAATAATATAAGTTCCCTCCACAGATTCTGAAGGACAAGAGAGTAAGAGTATGGAAGAATACTTATGGGAGGAGATGGAAGGCCAGAAGAAACACCTCAAGGATGTCTCGGGTGTGTTAGACCAACAGACCAAACTCCTGCGTCTTATTATGCAGAAAATGGAGATACGTAGCGAGGCGGATGAGTGTGACGAGGGAGTGTCCTTAGAGGAGATCATCCGTGCCCCATCCACTAGAAAGTTTCATCCATCCTCCGCCGTAGCCAGAAGGACGCCGCTACCTAAGAAGGATCTTTGAAGGACTCGATATAAGTCACTTGTTTTTATGTATTCTTAAGTCACCATGAAGATTGAGTCACTAATGTATAGTTCCATTGGTGTTTTTGAGTCACTAAGAAGACCGTGAGTCACCAAGATAATGCTGAGTCACCAAGATAACCATAAGTCACTAAGATAGCCCTGCAGGGCTATCTTAGTGACTTAAGGTTATCTTGGTGACTCATGAGTCACCAAGATAACCTTAAGTCACCAAGATTACCATTAGTCACCAAGATAATCCTGAGTCACCTAGCTAACCCTAAGTCACCAAGATAACCATAAGTCACCAAGATAACCCTGAGTCACCAAGATAACCTTAAGTCACCAAGATAACCATTAGTCACCAAGATAATCCTCAGTCACCTAGATAACCCTAAGTCACCAAGATAATCATGAGTCACCAAGATAACTTTAAGTTACCAAGATAACCTTAAGTTACCAAGATAATCCTGAGTCACCAAGATAACCATAAGTCACCAAGATAACCCTGAGTCACCAGGATAACCTTGAGTCACCAAGATAACCCTGAATCACCAAGATAACACTGAGTCACCAAGATAACCATAAGTCACCATGATAACCATTAGTCACCAAGATAATCCTGAGTCACCCAGATAACCCTGAGTCACCAAGATAACTTTAAGTCACCAAGATAACCTTGTCACCAAGATAACCTTAAGTCACCAAGATAATCCTGAGTCACCAAGATAACCCTGAGTCACCAAGATAACCTTGTGTCACCAAGATAATCCTGAGTCACCAAGATAACCATAAGTCACCAAGATAGCTAAGTCACCAAGATAACCATGAGTCACCAAGATAACCATGAGTCATCATGATAACCATTAGTCACCAAAATAGTCACCAAGATAATCCTGAGTCACCAAGATAACCCTGAGTCACCAAGATAACCTTAAGCCACCAAGATAACCCTGAGTCACCAAGATAACCATATGTCACCAAGATAACCGTAAGTCACCAAGATAACCATAAGTCACCAAGATAACCCTGAGTCACGAAGATAACTTTAAGTCACCAAGATAACCCTGAGTCACCAAGATAACCCTGAGTCACCAAGATAACCATAAGTCACCAAGATAACCCTGAGTCACCAAGATAACCTTAAGTCACTAAGATAACCATAAGTCACCAAGATAACCCTGAGTCACCAAGATAACCTCAAGTCACCAAGATAACCCTGAGTCACCAAGATAACCTTAAGTCACCAAGATAACCATAAGTCACCAAGATAACCCTGAGTCACCAAGATAACCTTAAGTCACCAAGATAACCTCAAGTCACCAAGATTACCATGTCACCAAGATAATCCTGAATCACCAAGATTACCATAAGTCACCAAGAAGCGAGTGAGTTACCTTTAAAATCACTACATTAACCTACTAACTTTATATGTACTTTATATTAATCTCACTTTAGAAGTAATAATAGTAGTAGTAGTAATAGTAGTTATAGTAATAGTAGTAGTAGTAGTAGTAGTAGTAGTAGTAGCAGTAGTAATAGTAGTAGAGTTCCTAGATTTAAGTCACTGTAGTAGTAATAAGTAAGTCATACTATCGTACATACTCGTAGTACTGAAATGTATTATTGTATCTTGTAGTCAGTTAAGTATATCTTAGTTTAACAGTATTTTAGTCATATTTATATAAGGTGTATTTATTTATATTTTGTATGTACTGTTTATTTATTTTCACTCACTGGAATTCACTAAATATGTCTAAATAGGTATGGGAAAACACACACACACACACACACACACACACACACACACACACACACACACACACACACACACACACACACACACACACAAAAGCTATCAGATCAGTACGGTTACCCTTTAAGTGACAATATATAAAAAGTTTTAAGAATATATATATATATATTAGTCCTCTAGTCATATTTAAGAGTGGCTGTGAAAGGCAGTCATTAATAACACCACCTAATACGTTCTGTTAGGGTGAGAGAAAGTTAGTATATATATATATATATATATATATATATATATATATATATATATATATATATATATATATATATATATATATATAATATATATTTCTAAATCCTAAGAGGCAATACTATATCATCTATTGACTTGAAACGTAGCAGCAGTGATTGTATTGTGTGGTGGAATAAGTGGTGTGATCTTACGTCTATTAGAGGAAAAAAATCAGTATAGAAGGAATGTTAAGTTGAAAGGCTTATCAGGAATATTGAATAAGTCGCTGTCATGATATTGGTGACGTGCTGTGGTAGTGGTGGTGGTGTGAAAGTTTATCTATAATAATTTCAGGATAAGATAAGGTAAGATGAAAAATGTCTTATCATCAAATTGCATTCATGATATAAAATTAAATTGTTTACCCGACTCAAAACGCAAAGCAAGGTTGAAATTATAAGAGTAATAAGATAGATTTATGAGATATGAATTGAAACACTACATAACAATAAAAAAAATCTTAGGTTGCACTCAAAACATTATTATATCATCGTCGTAATTAAGTGTTATAATATTCTACGTAAAACAAATATTATTAAATCAGTGATGTGGATATAAATAATCATATCACTGATTTCATAATATAATGTGATAATTAGCACGTAACATACACGGTAAATTCACAAATGTTATTTAAGTTTTTTTTATTATTAATCTAGTGATGTAGCCTATATTAATAATGATAAATAATACTTCAGGCATTCAAATTCTTAAGTCTAATTGTTGTAAAGTTAATGTTCTAATATAAAGATCATGAAAAATGTTAAGTGTGTGTAAAAATGTTTCGTGTGTATGTAATGGCAGTGTTAATGGATCTGATAAGTCACTCGTGTTGATTAAGTCTGTGTTACTCTCTCTCTCTCTCTCTCTCTCTCTCTCTCTCTCTCTCTCTCTCTCTCTCTCTCTCTCTCTCTCTCTCTCTCTCTCTCTCTCTCTCTCTCTCTTTCTCTCTCTCTCTCTCTCTCTCTCTATTTTCACATTATTTTTTACATCCACTCACTGAATTATAATAGTCTGCCTTACTTTCTCATTATTTCTCTAATTGCTATTTAATATTAGCTTGGAATCACCCTTACATGGATCTTTTTTATTTATTTTGTGATGTTACTCGTATCATTTATTTATTTTCGTTCAGTTTATTTTGTGTTATGTTTTTTTTGCGCTGCTCTTCTTATCTCCTTCAGTTTGATAAGCCACAATGATTACTCCTTCATACTTTCCATCACTTCTTGCATCCTACTCGTCTTACTCTCCCTCTTATTTGCCGTAAAGTTTGTAAAGCATTTCATTCATACATCGACTTGTTTTGATTTGATTTTTTATTCGTTTATTTTTATTGTAAGTGCTCATTCTCACTTCTTCTTTTTTCTCGAAGTTTTAATAAGAATCGAGTCAATTGTCTTAATCATCGTATATATATTTAATTTACTTATTTCACTGCGTTTATTCTATTCGTATTAACTCACTCCTCCTTTCACTCACTCATTACCTATTACTGTCCATTATAAATTTTTTGTTGAAGTTGTGAAAATAACAAAAAATACACTATTCTGTATCGCTTTTCCATTATTTTTCAAACGAAACTCGGTAATTTTATTTCTCTAAGTAAGGACGCAAAGAAAAGCGTAAAATACAAGTAAACATCGTGGTATATATTTTAATTAAATGTCAAATGTAATGAAGTTTTTCTTTATGGTTCGTACTGTACATCCTTTTTCAGTAATGAGGGAAAAACAAGACTAGGGTTATTATTCTGTTTATGTGTTTCTTTATGTGTGGAGAGAGAGAGAGAGAGAGGGGGGGGGGGGGAGGCGGAACAGAATTGCGAAAGAGAGAGGAGGGGATGAGGAAGAGAAAGAGAGAGAGAGAGAGAGTGGTGGGATGTAAGAGGAAACAGTTAAGGGGAGAAGGGAGGGAAAGGAAAAAGAAAAAGTAATTTTGCAAAGGAAGTCGTAAAATAGAGTAAAACAAAAATAAAAAAAACATGAAAAATATATACGTAATTTACCATAAAGTAAAAAATATCATCTTTTTATTACATTTCAAATTACTATTAAAACCTAAATTAAAAATAACCGGAATGAAAAAAATATATACATAATCAAACAATAATAATAGGGCGGCAGGTTCCTTTCTCTTCCTTTATTGCATTTTATATATAACTAAAAAAATACACATATCTAAATAACTTCGGATTTGGGGCACACTTCGCTAGGGGTGTAGGCGGTGCAGTGTTACCAAATAAGAGTTGCATCTAACACTGGCTTGAGGGGAAACACACTTTTTGCTATCCGCTACAACGGTGACTGACCTCCAAGACTGGCTAGAGGCACCTAACGCCCTCTCCTTCTCCCTCTCTACTCCTTACCTCTCCCTGTCTCTCTATCCCTTCCCTCTCCCTCTCCCTGTCTCTCTATCCCTCTCCCTCTCACTCTCTTCCTCTACCTCTCTATCCCTTCCCTTCCCTCGATCCCTCTCCCCCTCCACCTCCCCCTCCATTCCTTCCCTCCCTGTCCTCGTCCTCTTCCTCGCGCGTTATAACACAAGCAGATGCGTTGATGTTTCCTCTTAACGCAAAGCAACGCAGTCCTATAGATTAAGATAGTAGATAAGACATTAATAGAAGATTATAGATATCACAAGGTAATAGACAACATAATTGACGCAACGCAAAAAGTAACAGATAATTAATTATTTAGAATATTGATGCGACGCATAATAAGAATAATAGAATAGAACATTACAGAGCAACACAATAGTAACACATTATACAGCAACACATAACACAAAATAAGGCAACACAACGTAAAATAAATAATAAAAAAAGATAAGAAAAATAGATAAAGATAATGAGAGAAACCCAGCAGTAACAAATTACAATTGCAACACGCGATTCGAAGGTAAAATTATAGTTATCATTTGAAAAGACTATAAATCATCCCAAACATATGTAATTAGTGAAGAATTGAGTCTGCTTGAGTTTCTTCGACTTAAAAATGGTGAAGGGAAATAAGAAGACAATTTTATATCAAAGAATTAAAAAAGTATACGAATGAACAACTAAAGATATGAAAAAGAATGTGGAAAAATAGAACAAGTGTGTTAACTCACTATATATAAAAGGATTAAACATTGAAGATAAACAACTGAGCAACGATAAATGATTAATAATAACAAATAACGAATAATTTATCAAATAAAAAATAATCACATTAACATTTACGTATAGAAAAACCAAAAAAAATCAAAATAAATAAAGAAAAAGCAAATGGGCATAATAAGATATATAACTCACTGAGTCACTAATAATACTGTAACCTCGAGTGAATTTTTTTTCTACTCAGTACAAAGATGAGGATTAGACGAAAGATGGAAATGACAAAGATGACAAAAAATGTATACCGGATGCTGGGAATACGACGTAGGTGATGCTGAATAAGGGAATGAGATGACGCGGGCAGCTGTTAGGTGTGTCAACTTAAAAGGGTAATTGATAGATGTAAGGGAAGGAGACAGGCAGACAGACGGACGGAAATGGAGATAGATTGATAGAGAGAGAGAGAGAGAGAGAGAGAGAGAGAGAGAGAGAGAGAGAGAGAGAGAGAGAGAGATTGGGGGGACAGGCCTGAAACGATGGAAGTAACGATAATAGTAATTAATTAAAATAGAAAACGGAAAAAATTTAAACTAATGATAATAATAATAATTATATTTATTGATAATGATAATATAAATAGAAGACAGCAAACAAGAAAGAATTAGAAGACGAAAAATAGAGAAGTATATAATAATAATAATAATAATAACTAATTATAATAGTGATAATAATAATAATGAACATAATTTTTCCCTAATAAGTATGTCTGCGCACAGTAACTCTCTGACCCATGTATTAAAAAAAAATAAAGGAAAAAAACTCAATAACAACGAGAACCGGACGAAAATTTGCCCCAAGCACCGATCCCACCTTTTGGGGGGACATGAAGGTCGCGGGGGGGAGGGAGGGATGAGGAGAGAAAAGAGAAGAGAGAGAGAGAGAGAGAGAGAGAGAGTGCGTGTGTGATACTGGTCTGTTCCCGGTTTTCCCAGACTACCTGAACGGGAAGGTTAATTAGCATTCAGGTGGAGAGGTATGAAGGCAATTAGGAAGCTATCCAGAGGCTACCTACAAGTGTAAGATTATCGAACTGGGGTGCAACTGTTTGTGAAGCAAGTGTGTTAGCCATTGTACCACCGACGCTGTGACAGATGAGGGAGGAAGAGTAGAGAATGGAGAACAAATTTAATGATTGAGAGAAAAAGTTATTTTGAACAGGTTTTTGATGAAGCTTACTTCAAAATAAGTTCAAGTTCAAGGTCAAATATCTTGTTATCACTGTTAAAACTAGCTAAGCAATATAAAACCAAGGGTCGTTAACAGTGGGACTATGTCAAATTGTGCACCAGGTTTTAGTGGTAGTTCCAGTGGTATTGATAACATAATTAAAGGACATAGACGATGGACTTAACAACTTCATTGCAAAACTACCAGACGTGAATGAGCTAAGTTCAACCCATTTGGAGAGTATGTGGTGCAATTTTGGTCGCCTCATCATGCAAAGAAGGCAACAAAACTAGTTATCCAGAGTAGGACAACGAAGATATCACCGTTTATGTGTAATAAATCTTACGAGGACAGGCTGCTACGACTAAACCGGTTTCCTTCCAAGGAACGTTGTCTCCGAGCTAAACTTTTAAGAGTTATTTAAAATACTTAAACGGTTTATGAATACTGACACAAATAACCTGTTTTTGATAGAAGAGGAACAACGCAGTAAAACTAAGATGTATATAGGTACAACTTAACTGCATTAACTTCTATATAAATAACTTTGTTGGAGTGGAATAGACTCCTATATTCCGTGGTGCAGCGTAACACAATCCATTCTTTTAAACACAAACTCGACCTCCACCAAGGTGACACAGTGTCCTGATGTTTGTTTGACTGCGTTGACTTCTGACTTCCTTTACATTATGATTGTGTTTATAATATGTTCTATGTAATTATCTCTCTCTCTCTCTCTCTCTCTCTCTCTCTCTCTCTCTCTCTCTCTCTCTCTCTCTCTCTCTCTCTCTCTCTCTCTCTCTCTCTCTCTCTCTCTCTCTCTCTCTCTCTCTCTCTCTCTCTCTCTCTCTCTCTCTCTCTCTCCCCCCCCCCAATCTCGAACACCTATTATTTGCGTTTCAAGTTTAATCTTACACTTGGTTCCGCCCCCGTGTCCGCCCTGCCCCGCCCCGCCCTGCCCCGCGGATCACACACTCTTACTTACTTTCGCGTCAGGACCAAGAAAAAGTCCCATTACATTACATCGGACTCGCCTTAACTTAACCTTATTAAAAATCATGTTCCCTTTCCTGGACATTGACTTGGGTGGGGAAAAGTTCAAAGGTTTAGTTCAGTTACTCTTGGGAAAAACTGTGTGTGCGTGCGTGTGTGTGTGTGTGTGTGTGTGTGTGTGTGTGTGTGTGTGTGTGTGTGTGTGTGTGTGTGTTGCATATGCCCTGTAGGAGGTGTAAACAGCGCATGCGTGATGGGAAGAGGAGGAGGAGAAGGAGGATGTGATGGGGGTGGAGGAGGAGGAGTTGGAGGTGGAGGTGGAGGTGGAGGTGGACGAGGGATAGAAGGCGGTGGTAGCGGAACTTGGAGGAGGAGGGGGAGGGTGCGGAGGGGGAAGAGGGAAAGGAGGAGGAGGAGTAGGAGGAGGTGATAGTGCTGGAGGGAGAGGAGAAGGAGCAGGGATATTAAGAGGGAGGAGGAGTAGGAACAGATTGCATCCACCTGCTCCACTCTTCCACTAGGATCTCAGTAACCACCACAACCACCACAGTAGTAACACCCTCTGCTCCACCACACCACCACCACCACAGTGTTACCATGGCACGTGTACTAGTGTGGTGGGTGCTCACTGTACTCCTAAATCTACAATACGGTGAGTTGTTTAATAGTAAAAAATAAATATAAAGTTAAGTTTATGTTAAAGGAAATTAAAACGATCTGGAACTATATATACGGATGTCATTTGTTTTAAGTGGTGTTCATTTTTTTATTCGAGGGGTTACGCATCAACGAAATAAATATAATATAATTCACACTTCGATCCACATACAATAGTTAATCATAAAGCTTTTAATACATGTCTGTCAACTAAAATATTGAAGGAGGAAATGTTGGGTGGTGTTTTAGGGCTGTGACCGTCTATTAAACCCTATTCGCCCGAGGAAATTTTTAGAATCGAACCTAACGTAAGGACTCATCATCATCATCATCATCATCATCATCATCATCATCATCATCATCATCACCACCACCACACAGGCACGTTCAACCACAGCGCGTCACACATCAAACCAGCTTCCCCCAAGGCTACACGCGTTGGTCTTGTTTAGCATCACAGGTTTAGGTTCAGTATATATAAAAATTATATAGTGTCTCTTGTAGCTACTGTTGGTGTTTGTTATATACAACACATATACTGCCTCCACCTGGACTATTTTTATTTTGAATTGATATATAAGAAAGTTTTTTGAAGTTTATTTATAGATAGTTCGTTTATAGATTTTTTCCCCCAATAAATTATGATTATATAGCGATTATTTTTTTTAGGAACATTATACAGCGATTTTTTTTAGAACATTATATAGCAATTATTTTATTTCTATATTTCAAACCTTAAATTTTGTATCACCTTTACACAATCAACAATAACAATAACAACAACTCTACCACTATCACCATACATCACCACCACCATACACCACCACCAACAACAACAACACCACCACCACCACCACCACCACCACCAGTAACACCACTCACCACCACTTCCTCTCCTTACAGTGTGTGGTCATGATATCGATTTGGAGCCTGTTGTGGTGGAGTCCTCAGCACGTCGGTTCATGCAGGAGGCTGAGGAAAGTCTTATGAACCAATGTACCAAGACGATGAGAGCAGCGTGGGACTACCAAACCAACCTTACCTCATACCGTAGGACTCTTCTGGTGAGTGGAGGGAAGGAAGAAAAGTAGGATCAAGGGGAGGAGGGAATAAGATGTTAGGTATAGAAGGAGAGATCAAGGGAGGAAGGAAAGGATATTAGGTATGGTATGGAAGGAAGGAGGGAAGGTAGGATCAGGGAGGAATAGGATGTTAGGTAAGGTGGGTTAGGAGAGAAGGAGGGATCAGTGGAGGAAAGAAAGGATGTTAAGTAAGGTGGGTTAGGAGAGAAGGAGGGATCAGTGGAGGAAAGAAAGGATGTTAAGTAAGGTGGGTTAGGAGAGAAGGAGGGATCAGTGGAGGAAAGAAAGGATGTTAAGTAAGGTGGGTTAGGAGAGAAGGAGGGATCAGTGGAGGAAAGAAAGGATGTTAAGTAAGGTGGGTTAGGAGAGAAGGAGGGATCAGTAGAAGGAAGGAAGGAGAGATCATGGGAGGGAGGAGTAGGATGTTAGGAGGGTTGAGAGAGGGAAAGGATGGGAGGAAGGCATCAGTAAAGAGATGAAGTTAATGGACGTTTGGTAGGTAAGGAAGGAAGGAGAAAAGGTGTATTAGGTATAGAAGGAAAGAAGAGGGAAGGAAAAAAGAGAATATTAGTTAAGGAAGGAAGGTGAAGAAAGGATGGAGGGATCAGAAGAGGAAAAAATATATATAGAGATGAATTAAGGAAAGAATGGATGAAGGGAAGGAAGGAAGGAACAAAAAAAAGAAGAAAAATAGATAAGATTGTTAGAGAGAAAAAAAAAAGGGGGGAATCTACTACTACTACTATTATTACTGCAGGTAAGAGAGCAAGATGCCTTCAAGACGTTGCAGGAAGAGTCTCGGCAGCAGGCTAATAGGTGGCGTGCTGTCGACTACCTGTTTAGTGACCCTGATCTGAAGGCGAAGCTTGATACCATGAGTGTGATCGGCCTTTCTGACCTTCCCTCGCCTTCAATGACCTCCGTGAGTGTTTGGTTGATTAATTTTTTATAACTATT